>JALMQS010000085.1:6702131-6974811 GCA_024734495.1 Forficula auricularia | reverse complement strand
ATCATATTCATATATTAGTCGTGCTAGCAGAGCAGCTTTTATCTGGTCAAAAAATAAATAATATAAATGAAAATATATGTATTTTATTATATAGAAAAAATAAGATTAAAATTTCATTTAGTAAAATTGAAAGTAAAAGTGAAAACTTTTTCAAGACTAGGTGGGCTTTTAGTGATTTGGCAAAATACTCAAAAAAAGAAATATCACAAATTTAGAATAGGTATTTCTTAATTATTTCATTAAAATAATACAGTAGGTAGGAATTAAATAGATATCTTACCGTAACAGCCAACGTCTCGTCAATGGACCTGGGATGCTGACTCCACAGAAACACACACACACACACTAAATGTTAGTATTAGTAGGATGTTCACCTACCTGAAAAAATAAAAATAATATTATTAGTAAAATAATATAGTGAATTTAAAGTTATTTTTATACAAATATTCGCAATAAAATTATGATGATTTTTTTAGAAAAATTTGAAAAAATTAATATGACAAATTTAGAGTATTTCATAGTTATTTCATTATAAGTATAGAGTATTAAATAGATATTACCTTAACAGCCAACGTCTTGGGCCTGGTCCTGGAATGTTAACTTCACAGGAGCACATACATACACACACACGCACGCACAAGTAAAAATATACTCGAGATAGGTTTCGGTTTCGAAGGAATAAGGATTTGGGATAACATGGATTAAATTGAGAGAGGATTAAGAATAGGAAATAATTCTCTGAATAAAAGAATCATGAGCTCACGTGGGCAGGGAGGCAAATTCCTGAAGTACTAGTAGGTCTATACTTCTTTACTCTTTAAAAACAAAGAAGTACACACCTACCCGTTACCCAGATATTAATATTTTATTAAACATATCGAATTAATTTAAAAAATCTAAGGTATGATCACGGGAATGAAATTATTATTCGGAATCTCTACATTTTTTTAAATAATAATTTGTGCGGATTTTTTTCCCAACAACCATTTAATTTAGAAAAGAAAATGTTCTTACCCATTGTATTTATTACTTATTAAATTATCATACTACAAATCCTTGGAGACAAAGACGTCGAAAAGATTCCCTCGTATTTTCAATCGAATATAAATGTTTCAAATTTCATATATAATAATATACTATTATTTGCATAAATTTTGAATGAATTTTACTTATGAATTTAAACAAGTATTTTTTATGATATTTTTGTAAATTGCATACCTTTTAACCATTTCTACAAAAAGGGAAATAATATGTAATTGTGATAGTATATATTTGAGTTTATTATGCATATGTATGTATTGTATATGATTATGTCTCAATAGTTAAGGTATTGAGACATAGACAGCTGTTTGGCGAGAACAGGGGTCACCACGAGTTATCAGCTGCCACCAACCCCCACATGGATAAATAAAGAAATAATAATTAAAGGAATATAATTTTGATCCCAAATTACATATTAGGGTCAATCCATTTCAAATCGCCCAATATAAATAAAATTTGTTGCTCATGATTTTATATTTTCCTGATTTTTTTATCATGAGTTCCCTATAGGTAGACAGTCACAAAACCGTACTTGAAAAAAATTCATATGCCATAGTTTTTTTTTGGCAGCCATTTTAAAATGGTGGTTGGGCATATTTTAATGAAAAACGTGGTTTGCGGAAAGTTTAATTACCAAGCTACTTTTAAAGATAGCAGAATAATTCAAAAACCAGTGTATTCAGCATGAAATGACCTTCAGGTATACATTATTTTAATTTTTCTATCATGCAAGAGAATCAGTCAAACTATTCCTGTAAAAACTCGGAAAAAATGTATAAATCGTTACTTTTTAAATCCATAAATTTTTATGAAGAAAAAGAGACTCACTAATAATAAGTTATTTCTGTGTTGTATACTTATATAACTACCTACAGTATAAGTTGTAGTTCTGGGAATGCACTCGTTTTTTTCTAGAGCTTTTCATAAATGACTGAAACCCTTTAAATGTCAATTTTCAGAGGTCAATATCTGAAAAGGGAGTTTATGAAAAAAATTGAAAATTTTACAAAATGTTCTTTATACAAATAGGAATATCTCACAAAAAAATTATGATTGATTCTCAACTACATTTAGAGTAATAGTGCAGTGAATTTCAGTAAAAACGCTACCCTTTTACACGCTCATCCAGTTCCAAGTTAGCAAATAAGGACTTGAAATGATTACAATTGACATTGGTCGAATGATGATTAACACATTACATACTATGCATGATCAAATATTTCTACTTTTAAATAACAATGGACAGTGATAACAATAGGAGTTCTAATTCTTAAACTTGATTTACCGATACATTTGTTGTAATACACACAATAATGTTTCTCTATGTATTTAGATTGAAAACTTTACTTTAACTACTTGCCAGCTGAAATTTTAATTAGAGAGTTAAACATAGAGGATATTTCTTTACATAGTTTATCAGTTATGTTGTGTGTTCTAGACACTGTTGTAAGTTATAATCGAGTCACTTTTCATACTATTTTCTTTGCAGGCACCCAAGCAGCATCATTTTTGGAAAGTCTGAAAGGCAGTTTTTGGTCCAGAAGGGTGTTTAGTGATCAGTGATTTTGCAGAAAACTATACATTTACAGTACAGGATGCAATTCAAAGTTTTCATTGGACTAATACACAAGCGACACTGCATCCGTTTGTCATCTACTTTAAAAAAGAAGACAAAGTATGTTGCAAATCTATTTGTGTTATTAGTGACCACCTTCATCACAATTCCACGACTGTGTACACATTTGTACATCACCTCATTAGGGAAATTAAGAATATTATACCCAATGTTGAAAGGTCATTTACTTTAGTGATGGCGCAAGCAGCCAGTACAAAAATAAGAAAACTTCATTAATGTCTGCCAACACGAAAATGATTTTGGTCTACTAGCAGAGTGGAATTTCTTTGCCTCATCACACGGGAAAAATCTAGGGCGGAACAACAAAACGAGAAGTTACACGAGCTTCCCTTCAAAGACCTTACACAGATCAGATTCTGACTCCACACGATATGTTCAAATACTGTCGAGAAAATATTACTGGAGTTAAATATATATTTGTTTGTTCAGCTGAAATTGAACAAATGGAAACAAAACTGACTGAGAGATTTGAATGTTGTTTACCAGTGAAAGGAACAAGAAGCTATCACAGGTATGTCCCCATAAGTGACAATCAAATAAGATGTTTTGTTACTTCCAAAGCCTCAAACTTTGATGATCATCAAACTTCACTACTTTTTACTAATGTATCATATTTTACAAATAATGACTTTGTTGCTTGTATATATGATGAGAAGTGGTGGCTTGGAAAAATTGAAGACAAAAATGAAGATAACAATGATGTTTTGGTGCATTTCTTTCACCCTTCTGGACCAAAAACTGCCTTTCAACTTTCCAAAAATGATGCTGCTTGGGTGCCTGCAAAGAAAATAGTACGAAAAGTGACTCGATTAGAACTTACAACAGTGTCTAGAACACACAACATAACTGATAAACTATGTAAAGAAATATCCTCTATGTTTAACTCTCTTATCAAAATTTCAGCTGGCAAGTAGTTAAAATAAAGTTTTCAATCTAAATACATAGAGAAACATTATTGTGTGTATTACAACAAATGTATCGGTAAATCAAGTTTAAGAATTAGAACTCCTATTGTTATCACTGTCCATTGTTATTTAAAAGTAGAAATATTTGATCATTTATAGTATGTAATGTGTTAATCATCATTCGACCAATGTCAATTGTAATAATTTCAAGCCCTTATTTGCTAACTTGGAACTGGATGAGCGTGTAAAAGGGGTAGCGTTTTTACTGAAATTCACTGCACTATTACTCTAAATGTAGTTGAGAATCAATCATAATTTTTTGTGAGATATTCCTATTTGTATAAAGAACATTTTGTAAAATTTTCAATTTTTTTCATAAACTCCCTTTTCAGATATTGACCTCTGAAAATTGACATTTAAAGGGTTTCGGTCATTTTTGAAAAGCTCTAGAAAAAAAACGAGTGCATTCCCAGAACTACAACTTATACTGTAGGTAGTTATATAAGTATACAACACAGAAATAACTTATTATTAGTGAGTCTCTTTTTCTTCATAAAAATTTATGGATTTAAAAAGTAACGATTTATACATTTTTTCCGAGTTTTTACAGAAAGAGTTTGACTGATTCTCTTTCATGATAGAAAAATTAAAATAATGTATACCTGAAGGTCATTTCATGCTGAATACACTGGTTTTTGAATTATTCTGCTATCTTTAAAAATAGCTTGGCAATTAAGCTTTCCGCAAACCACGTTTTTATTAAAATATGCCCAACCACCATTTTAAAATGGCTACCAAAAAAAAACTATGGCATATAAATTTTTTTCAAGTACGGTTTTGTGACTGTCTATCTATAGGGAACTCATGATAAAAAAATCAGGATAATATAAAATCATGAGCAATATCACCTGGGTGATTTGAAATGGATTGACCCATTAATATACTCACAGAGTGATAATTTTAAAATTTTAAATATTTTCTTTATTTTCAAATGTATAATACACTCAGAAATACAATTTGAAAGATAAAAATAATGTGGACTTAATATAAATAGAGGGTGTTTTATAACACCCTATATAAATGATTTTATGCATGTTATAAAAATTTCGATAGGCACTTTGATCTTTACTGAGAGGCCGCCAATTCCATTCATTGCCCCCCCCCCCCCCCCACCACCACACGCACAATTCAGCAATGAGCTCTGAAAGTAAAAATATGAAAAATGCGACATCGTATATTTATTTTATTTTATTCTTTTCCAAGTCTCATTATTTATGTTTATTATAGAAGGGCGCCTCAATTCTTGTCAGTTGCCTTCCTCGTTTCCTCTTCGTATCATTAGGTTGCTATTCCGTTATTAATTTTGTCCACCTTTCATCTTTCAATCGTGCTATGTGTCCAGCCCATTTCCATTTGATTCTTCTAACATTTATAATGATGTTTCCATTTTTGTTTTTTTATACATATCTATATTTTTAATTTTATTTATTTTATCTAATTTTTTTATTCCTAAGATACTTCTAATTATTGATCTTTGTGTTGTTTCCAGTCTTTTCATTGTTTTTTCAGTAAAAGACCAGGTTTGTGTACCGTATGTTAGGATTGGAATTATACATTTTTTGAAAACTTGCATCTTGGAGTTTAAATGTATTTCTTTTTTTTAAAATAAATTTAATCTCAACATATACTTATACACACGTAAAAAAAAATTACTAAAAATTTAATTCCATAATTAAAAGAATTTTATGATCAAACGATTCTAAATTTAAGCATACAGTCAGACCTTATATTTTAAATACAACTTATAAGAGATTTGAATAATGAAAATTTTCAAAAATTGAAGAGCAATGGGATGACTAGTTCCAATTTGAATATATAGGTTCAAATTGTTGATAGTACCAGAGTTAAGATTTTCATAAAGTAAAATGTAAGAAAAAGTGAAAACATTCTCAAGACTCGGTAGGCCGCTCTCTTATAACCATATTCTGACATGGTTTTAAAATTAATGGAAAAATTGTTTTAAACCAAAACTTCTGAAGCTAGAGAACCCAAAATTTAATCGGTTAGTTCTCCCCATAGAAAATATAAATATTTTGGTTCTAGAACGAACTTTCTACGACTTACCATTGATGAGTTATCGTGAGTATCAGAATCCAGACACAAACGAACAGATTATGGTTAAAATGAAGCGAAGCGTAAAATCATCCCTAATGTCTCGGTACTGAATGTATTTGACAATATTTTGTTTTCTTTAGAAATCTGTTAACACACACCAGAAACATGTCAATTTAGATGTTAAAATATTTATATATTTTTGTATCATTAATTAATTTGAAATTAGATAATAATTACTCCTTGGAAGTGTAAGATTATTGTTAATTAAGATCAAAAATGTGCTAATATTTTATTTATCATAAGGATAAGAATTTAAATTATGCAATATGCAGACAAGAAAATAATTTTCCTTTGGTAAAATTTTATTCAAGTATTCAAGAATAGGAGCGTGCCTAATCTCAACCTAATTATCTGAACAGCTAATTAACTAACCTGCCGTGGTAGAGGGTGAATGGGCACGTGGTTCCTTGTAAATAATATTATCTTTTTTGTTCAGAAATGAGATAAGCTAATATTTTTGTCACCAACACCTAACTCTTTAAAAGTTATTAATATTTTTGTCATTTTTTGTATATTTTATGTTTTAAATTTAATCTACGGTACCTAGGGAGTATAAATTTATTTAGAGTGACTGTAACTTGGGCGAGATTGTCAATATGCCATTAATTCGCCGAGCATTCCAGAATATTAAAATTAATTCATATATTTGTATTCAAAGGGAATGATGCGCTTCATTAAGTACATATACCTACTTATACTAGTTGCACTTTAAAATAATAGAGAATCGAGCTTTCTTTCTCGAGTGTGAGTATGAAAATCAGTGTCGACCTGGGATAAATTCACCAGTCCGCTATACTGATGAAAATCCACATATACATACAAGTATACAGAAAAATAATTTTTATAAAAAAATAAAACCGACTTCAAAAAAATTAAATGTAACAAATAAAATAATAATAACTCAAAAATAAAATAAAATGCACTAAAAGGTATAAAATAATTATCTAATTTAGTTAGAACTAAACGACGAAATATTAACATGAAATCACTTTTTGAAGTCGGTGCTAAACATATACATTTTATGAATCGAACTCGACGGATCTTGCTTAGTACGTTTGGCGGGTACGCTCGCTTAAATAGTTTGTTTAGTACCGACTTCAAAAAGTGATTTCATGTTAATATTTCGTCGTTTAGTTGTAGCTAAATTAGATATTTATTTTATACCTTTTAGTGGATTTTATTTTATTTTTGTGTTCTTATTATTTTATTTGTTACATTTAATTTTTTGAAGTCGGTTTTATTTTTTTCTTTTTTAGTGATAGCGACAGATGTTATGCCGGGAGGCGATTCCTATCGCGGAAAACTGGGTTGAAAACAAAGAAGAAGGAGTAGGTGTTTTAGTCGGTAGACATCTAGCACGGAGCCCGACACTTTGTGCGTAAATGCATTTCACCTACTATAAAAAAAAAAAAAAAATAGTGCCTTAATATAATACTTTGCATGCATCTCGTAAAAGAAAGCGTCGGGAGAATGAATCAGAAAAGATAATAAAATTCAATTCATAAATTTAGAAATTCTCTCGAAACGTTTGCGGGTTTTAAATGAATGTTCTAAGATTTTTTTATAAAAGATTTTATTTATTATAATTTCGATTATTTGCTCATAAGAATTGGAAATTTACGTTATTTCGTCATTGGTCATATCATCAGAACTTGAACAAATTAATATGGGACGACCCCTAAGGTACCCCTTTCCAAAAAAAAGAATCATCGAAATCGGTCTCGTGGCAAAAAGTTCTCGCTGAACATACATAAAATAAATAAATAGTTAGGTATCTTGATTATCTTGGAGCTATACTGATTCAAACGCAGAAAGAATCATTAAAATCGGTTCATAAACAAAGAAGTTATGCCTGAACAAACATAACAAAAAAGATCCAATACCAATGAAAAAAAAACGGGACCAATCGGAAACTATACTAAACCCAATGCCAAAAAAATGATCAAAATCGCTTCACAATTGGCGAAGATATCAGTAAACATAGATACAAAAAAATCAGTCGAATTAATAACCTCCTTTTTTTAACCGACTTCAAAAAAGGAGGAGGTTCTCTATTCGACTGAATTTTTTTTTTTTTGTGCCTATGTTACCTCATATCTCCGCCAATTGTGAACCGATTTTGAAAAAAAATTTGCATTGGGTTCAGCCCACCTTCCGATTGGTCCCATTTTTTTTCATAGGTATTAGACCTTTTTTATTAGGTTTTTTAGACCTAACTTCATTGTTTATGAACCGATTTCGATGGTTCTTTTTTTATCCGATAGGGGGTGTCTTAGGGATGGTGTCATATTAATTTGGTCAAGTTCTGATGATATCATCACTATTAATAACATCACTAAAAAGAGAACAATAAAAATAATTTTTAAGAAAAAATAAAAACCGACTTCAAAAAATTAAATGCAACAAATAAAATACACTAAAAGGTATAAAATAATTATTATCTTATTTAGTTACAACTAAACGACGAAATATTAACATGAAATTACTTTTTGAAGTTGGTGCCAAACATATACCTTTTATGAAAGGCACTCGACGGATCTTACTTAGTACGTTTGGTGGGTACGCTCGCTTATAGGTATAGTTTGTTTGGCACCGACTACAAAAAGTAATTTCATGTTAATATTTCGTCGTTTAGTTGTAACTAAATAAGATAATAATTATTTTATACCTTTTAGTGTATTTTATTTGTTGCATTTAATTTTTTGAAGTCGGTTTTTATTTTTTTCTTAAAAATTTTTTTTTTTGAAGTCGGTTAAAAACCAGACATATAGGCAAATGAATTTTTAATCTATTTCTATTCAAAATAATTTTCTATTTAATTTGGAAAAAATACAAAATTCATCAAAAATGTCAAAAATCTAATATTTTTTTTTTTGAAATATGAAAAGATTGACCGAAGGCTTTCTTAAGAGTTTAGCTCAGGGCTGTCCAACTTGCGGCCCAGCACAGCAATTAATGCGACCCGAAATAAAATTATAAATTTCCTTAAAACATTGAGATTTTTATGTTACTGGAAAAGATAGATCTGATACAATTTTACCTGATATTTTTTTTTTCTAAAATAAGATGAAATTAGAAAAGGTTTCGAAAAATAAAAGACAGATTTTCAATTTTGAATGTGAAAAAATATATCGAAATTTCCGAAAACTAATCACAATTTTGGCATATTTTGAACTATTTTTATTAGATTTAAATATTTTAACTGCAAACTTTCTGATTGAATGTATGGTACTGCAATCAGACATTGAACTGAAAGAAATATTTAATAATGTCTCTTTAATGAAATTTCATAAAAATTGTCTGCCCAGAAACAAATGTTCCTCCTGGCTTCACAATAATTATTCACTTTATAGAAATATGAATTTACATATACCTACCTAAAGCTATTTTCGAAAATAAAATTCACTAAAAGCAAAATTATAAGCTCAACCATCAGGTGACAAAAATAACCAAGTTTAGAATAATTAAAAAATTAGCGGGGTTTCCGTGGTGGGGGTCCGGGGGCGAGGGGGGGTTCGGGGATTAATATATAGCTATTAACTGAAGCAAAAAGTTATCGATCATCGCTCGGTGGCCAGGTACTATTTATTATTTCAGTACTTAATTAAAAATAATTAATCTACAACAATGACTAAAAATTGCGTTGATAGAATGATCTCTCTTTCTTTATAGCAGCTAAGAGAAGGATTCAAATACAAGCCCAGACCTGTTTTAGTCTAGTAGAAGTTAATTTCTTAATTTCTTTTTTATACTAATTATCCGAAATATATTGAGTTTGTATAAACCTCTTTAAGTTTTATTTCATTCACTGTGAAACTACACTCCCTTTACTTTATTAATTTCTTAATTTCTATTAGTCTAGGAATGGCCTTTTAACTATTGCACTTGGACTAATTGGATACTCGTTATTATACCATATTTATGTATATAGATAAAGAATTTTGGATTGTTAAGAAATAATTAAACCTGATATACATATTTCTAAAAGACTTCAAATTGCTAATAGAAGTAGATAAATGATTTAAAAACAAAATCCTGAAGAAAAAGAACTCAAAGATTATTATGCTATGATATTTTTGCTTTTTTTTGTCTTGGTGGAGATATCATTATTCTATGTTATTTATTAACTATATTTTTTGATTAACAAATATCAATGGAATTAGTCAATTTTATATCCGGCCTGATGCATTTGTTTTTCCTTCAAATGCGGCCCAGGTAAGCCAAAAGATTGGACACCCCTGGTTTAGCTCAAAGAAGGCCTCAAAAATCAACGTTCAAGAAGGGGATTAACGAACAAAGAAACGTAGACAAATTTCAAAGAATGAGAAAATAAATAAATAGCTATACATGGAAGGTTCTGCCTTTAGCAACAGTACATTTACTGTCACCTTACCCTTCCTTTTCTTCCCTTCCTGATAACTTACCCTCTCTTGAGCTACCCCTAGAACACCATCCATAAAAATCAGTGTCCCGTTTATCTGTGCTCACAGTATCACTTGGACTTGGCTTATCTACTGTGTTTTGCAATTCATAAGGAACAAGTAAGTAATCCCACGTTTATCTCTGTTGTGTCTTGTGCTAATTATTTATTTTCATTTTCGCTTCTTATAAATTTACTTTTAATCTATTTGGTCATCTTAACAGTTTTTTGAGAAGTTTTTACTTTTAAAAAAATTATTATTTTTATTTTTAATGTAATTTTTAATTTTGTTAATGAAATCTAATTTTTAAAGCAGCTTATATTATAATTTTAAGATTTAATAAATATATATAATTATATTTAGAAATTTAAACAGTTGTCACATGCGTCTTTATGAGCTTTTTTATGTTCATGCTTAAAATATTGTTTGTTGTTTGACTAAGTTAAAATAATTTTAGATTAAAAAAATATATATAAATATATATATATATATATATATATATATATATATATATATATATATATATATATATATATATATATGAAAACTATTATTTGAATTTACTCAACATAAATTATTATTTTAAACATCCACACAAATAAGTGAAAAAATCATGCATATATTACGAAAGTAATTTAGCAAGTGTTTTACAAATATCATAAATATTATTTATAAAAATTAGCTTTTACTTAACACAATTGAAATAAAAAAATTTTCTTTTAACAAGATCTCAAATTAGTAGAAACAGCAAAAGATTTTTGGCTAGATCTCAATGCAATAAATGTTTCACTCGGTATCCTGCCTGCCAGGTGGGCCTATTATTGAATTTATGGATAAATTAAAAAAAAATTTCATTGTGTTTAAAAATGTCTAAAATGTGGAGAAAAATCAATTTTAACCATGTTTTTTTTCTATGAGTCTGGATTCAGATCCTACGATTATCTTATGAACAACGTAGAAAGCTCGTTCTTGTGCTAAAATGATTTTATTTCCATTGCGGAGAAATGGTTTGAATTTGAGCTTTCTGGTTTAAAAATGAAAAAAACATCATTTTTTTAACGATTTTATTGAGATTTTTTAAAATTTACATATTACGTACATATTCTTATCAAAAATTAAAAAACAATTTTTTACAAGTAAAATTCTAAATTCTGAAAGATTATTGACTGAATTGACTTGATTTAATTATCACTTCAAAACGGCTTCAAAATTAAAATTCGAAACTTCATAATTAAACTAGAATATTTTTCTATTTCCACATAAGTTTACCAGTTACATGAGATAACAAACATGAAATAATTAACCATATGACTGAATTATGCAAACTATTTACAGAACAAAAGAATTCAAATGAAAAAGAAATGAATTTTATCATACAAAGCAAAAATATGAAAATGTCAACTAAGATAATAGCCTTACAAAGGTAGCACCATAATAGATCATTACAATACTTAATAGGCAAAGGCTGAAAGGAATTTTTCTTTAAACCTAAGGGTTGAAATACCCTAAATGTCCAATTGGCTATTTTACTTTTTTATGCGACAAATTCTTCAGAGGTACAAATTCTTCAGAGGTAATCCCTACAGGGGTGAAAATTATTGCAAAATTATCATTATATGCTAAAAATAAAGAAGGTCAAGTTTTATAATTTCAACAAAGGGTAATAAAAACGTCTTTCATGTTTCTAAATAATTAAAGTTATAAATTTGAAATTCGGCTTATACGAGTATAGTTCGAATTTAAGGTACGTTTTCAACAATTATTGTTGATCGATAATCATTGGTTACCCATTTTGCTCGGAACGTCAGGTAGTTGTATGTTTTCATTCGCAGCCACGTCGTCCTAAATTTAACAAAATGAGTTTAAAGTTGAGTAGACGTAAAAGATTATTACTCAAATATCTTTTGATTGAGGAGATGGAAGACGAAATACTTCTTTATACGTATGGGACGAAAAGAGACCAAAAAACATCCTGAGTTTGAGCTTAAAAATGAAGAGGGACTGTATCAAAAATTGTTTACTACCCATCTGCGCAAAGACAACAAAAAGTTCTCCGAAACGGTAATTTTGAAGGATTTGAAATAAGAGACTCGTTTGCTGTAAGTATACCATTCAGCACCGATGGGAGGGTATAGGCTGGCAATATCGCCAAGTTAATAGAACCCACCGAAATAAATTAAATGTTGTTGTTTTTATTGCCAAACTGCTATCCGAAAAACCTGTGATCTGAATTTAATTGATTTAAAAAATATAAATAATCAAATTAAATTTCACCATTGATCTGAAATGAAAGAACAAAATTCTTTGATTACTTTGCATACGAATTATACAATGTTGCCTAATATAGTTATTGAATTTATTAAAATTCTGTTCATTTTTAACCGACTTTAAAAGTGATTTCACTGTTAATATTTCGTCGTTTAATTGTAACTAAATTAGATAATTATTATACCTTTTAGTGCATTTTATTTGATTTATGAGTTCTTATTATTTTATTTGTTGCATTTAATTTTTTTGAAGTCAGTTTTATTTTTTTATAAAAATTATGTGGTGTGCTTTCGTCAAAAAAAATGTGATAGCTCCCACAGTAAAGGATGATTCGCCACTTCCTCCACGAGAATTTCATCATCCAGTAGTACCCATAGTACACTAGGTCTTCTCTCAACAAATAAACGTGAGCGACTGACGATTACTATATATTCAGCCTTCTCCTGAACGAATATTCCAGACGTTTCACGATCATCGTGATAGTCGCATCGAGGAAAACGTACCTTTAATCAACCAGTCCATTTGTCTAATCAAAAAAATAATTTTTTAATAATTAACTTTACTATCTCATAATTCAAAGTTACAAATAAGTTCTGATGAATGATAATATTCTGCGCAGATCATGGACTAGAATACCTTTGGATAGGTCTTTTAAAATTTAAATAAACATCTCATAATTCAAAGTTACAAATAAGTTCTGATGAATGATAATATTCTGCGCAGATCATGGACTAGAATACCTTTGGATAGGTCTTTTAAAATTTAAATAAACATATTATTAAATATGTTTTCTTATATTTTTATTTGAAGCCCCAGTCGCACGCTAGGAGCACCGCCCACACTCTAATGTTGTAATCTTTTGATTTAAAAATCTGTAAAAATTCATTAAAGTACCTATTTTACTGGGAATATTTTTGAAAAAAAAATATATATTTTGGCTACTAAGAAATAATCAATTTATATGACAGGTTAGATTTTTGCTGCTAAATAAATGCTTGTTATCTTCTCTCATAGAAGGGATAAAACTTACTATCCAGATAATTTCTTATCGTGTTATTTTGAAAAATACAATAATTTTTGAAAAAGTTATTTCTTTTGAACAATTATATAAAGTTCGCTTCTTTGTTTCTATTTAATATCTATAATTATTTATATATTATGAATAAAGTTTTTCTTTGTATTTCTATCTCTCTGTATTATTTTCTTTTTTATTTAGATAGCATTTATAGTAATTCCAAATTCGTTTAATTTAAAAATTGATTCCATTTTAATAATAAAAATATAGGTATATATTTTAAATTAGTTTCAAATTTCCTAATTTATTCAATAAAGGAATGACGTCAATTGATTGGTTTTCATATTTATTTATGTATAATTAAAGATATTGGCATTTTTATAGGTACAGTTTTCATTTGCGATCCATTGGGAAAATACAATAGCTGTTCAAAATGATGAAAAATATTATTAAATTCTCTCAATTGAAATCACTTCATCTGAATATTTATCAATCCTCACGAAAATATGCTTTATGGGTAAGTAAAACTTAATTTATTATTATATATATATATTAAATAAATAGTTTGTTAAAGTTTAATTTTTGCCGTTAAATTTATTGGAGGGTAAATTTTTATTAAAATTATACATAATTAATTATAGCTTTTTATTGATTACATCAATAAATAATACAATATAACCACGACATTTCGATCGCTTAATCTATGATTGTTCTCAAGTATGAGCACCTACTCCGACTTTCCATCAGATAACCTAAAGTCGGAGTGGGTAGGTAATTGAGAAAGAAGATTTAGCGATAGAAATATCGTAGTTGAATTGTATTATTTATACATAAATGTTTACCGTGAGAGAGGAGTGTTATGTTGTAACAAATAAGTATTTATTTGAATTTTAAAGAAAATGGAAATCCCAATTTTGAAGATATCGAATTTTGTATTTTATTTTCTAGTATTTTTTGATGAGGTTTAGTTTAGATTGTATCTAGGTTATTAAAAATTAATAAAAAAAGAAAAAATATTAGTTTATAAAAAATGTTTGTGTAATTAATTTCGACTCAGTTTAGTTTTTGTTTAAAAAAATGTGCGGGGGTGGCAGTGTATAAGTTTTAAGAGATAGATTTTAGGGTATATACTATATACATTATTATTCAGTTCATTTCACTAGAGTGACACAAAATTAACTTCAGGTTTTTGAAGATTGAAGAACAAGTTATGCAGTCGCGGAAGAATAATTGATGAATTACAATTAAAGTTTTAATCATAAACATTGGCGTAGTTAGAAGTATTCCTAAGGTGAGAGGGGCAGTTTAGCCACCACAAGGTTTCAATTTCAGTAAACCGATTAGAGATCACTAAATTTTTAGTTTTGGAAGTAACGAAATAATTGAATGAGAAATAGCATAAGTGATTCAGTAAAACAGTATATTTCTTCGTTACTGTCGATTTTTCTAGGAGGGGGGGGGCAAAGAGTTTGTAGAGCCACTTGACACCCCTACCCCCCCAACTACGTCCTTGATCATAAGACAAAATAGGTTCCTGATATTTTTACAGAGATATAAATGAAGAGATTTTCATAAACAGGTAGTAGGTTATAATTTGTGTACCAATCATAAAAAATTATGAGGATGTTGAAGGAAAAATAATTGTAAAACACTGTCCATAGCTTATTGTGGAAACTGAACAATCGTTAGTTAACGAGAAACGACCCAGTTGTATGGTAAAGAATTGTTTTTTTTTTCAATTTCTTGAAGTACCATTTTACTCCAGTTAAATTGTGAACATTGTCAAAAAAGCAAAAAAGGTGAAAAAATCTCATTTTTTGGCGGTTTTTTTGCTTATAACTCGAGAACTATCAACTTTTCGCTGGACCACTTTTTTGATAAAACTCTTATATTTATAGATTATCTAGCAATTTCCATGACAGGATATGATCCGAATCCTCAAAAATGTCATGGAAAATGCTGGATATCTATAAATCTAAGAGTTTTATTAAAAAAGTGGTCCAAGTAAACGTTCAAGTCAATAAAATTTTCTAGAGAATGAGATAGAAATCAAGTTTCTAGGATCAGTGGTTTTTATTTAATGAAGGAAAAACTGTGATTTTTTTCAAAACGTCAACCTTTTTTCGGCATGAGTTACCATATTATCCAATTTAGATGTAACTTTGAAGTGTAGCAAATTGAATCTTGTTTAAAAATGTATAGAGTGGTCTTTGTCGAAAATGTGCTCTTTCATGGTCAAAATGGAAAAAAAACGAAAAAAGTGAGAGTTTTTGGGATTTGCGGAAACAGAAAAAATACGCCAATTTTTAATTAGCTCTTGAGCCTGAACAGTTGGTCAGGGAAAAAACCTAAATGATGAAATTTGTAGGAAGTTTTATGAACTTTCATTTTGAATAGGAAGGTTATTTACGAAAAGTTGATGGTTTTCGAGTTATAAGCAAAAAACTGCCACAAAATGAGATTAATTATCCTTTTTGCATTTTTGACAATGTTCCGTCTCGAAATTTTGTTAGCAAACCTCAGATTGGGATTCAGCTCGCCAAAAAACATAAAGGGTCGAAGAAATTACAACTACTCCAAAACTTTCAGGCTGAAAACACAATTTAACTGGACTATTATTTGTTTTAATAAAAAAAAATCCCACTAAATAATTTGCTTTGTGGATTGACCCCCCCCCCATGCAAATTTTCTGGCTACGCCACTGAAGTCATGTGAATGGCCACATCAGCTTATTTTGAATTTATTTTTTTGTCGCTGCTCTATATAATTTCTTCATTGTCATTGTCTTTTTATATTTTTCGACCCCAAAATTTAGTTACATGACTAAAAATTGGGTGGTCACGAACATTAGTTATGGAGTTTTCCTAGGGAGGCAGCCGGCTATCTGATTAGCACCACAAGGTTTCAATTTCGGTAATCCGATTAGGTATCAACTAACTTTTACTAGAATTGACAAATTTTGGAAGTAACGAAATAATTTAATGAGAAATACATAAGGGATGCCTCGTAAATAATAATAATAATAATAATAAAGTTTGAATTTTTCTATAGGGAACAATGAGTTTATTGAGAGTATTTATCTAAATTTGAACTTAAATTTCACCATTCCTGCCTAACACTTATAGGTAAACAAATTCATATAAGCACTTTTATCAAAGTACATTTAATTTCCATCATACTAGTTTATATGAGAGAATCTAAAATCAATAGTT
This sequence comes from Forficula auricularia, assembly GCA_024734495.1. Taxonomy (NCBI): domain Eukaryota; kingdom Metazoa; phylum Arthropoda; class Insecta; order Dermaptera; family Forficulidae; genus Forficula; species Forficula auricularia. The sequence goes on along the minus strand of JALMQS010000085.1, from coordinate 6,958,138 downwards.
TTTGAGTCATAAAATGTAAATATTTTTCAATATAAAAATTCAAGCTATTGGCCAGGTAATTTTTTGATTAAAAAGTATCGAATTTGGTTGATGACACGGATTTCAATAAAAATCTTGACATTTAATCTAAGGAGTGGACCTCTTTATCTAAAACCGCTTTTATTTTTATAAAATAATTTTTACTTTATTCGAAAAAATATTTAATTTTTAATGTTTATCCTCTCTAGATACAAATAGTCATCCGAGGAATTATATATAATGAACTTTCTTTTAGTAAATTAAATTATCAACATGTTTATTCATTATAATTTTTTTATATGTAGAATATCTAGGACGTTAGAGCAATATTTATTTAACTTTCCACCTAAATTTCACCATTACTGCCTAACACTTTAAGTTGAACAAATTCATATATGGACCTTTATTAAAGAAGATTTAATTTCCAACAGAAAAGTTAATATGAGAGAAATGTCTAAAATCAATAGTTTACGAGTTCAAAGATATTCCAATTATGTGAATTGACTTTATGAATCAATAACAAATAATGTCTCTGATCTCGACACCACCTCTCGATATAACAGACCAAAATTATTATAAATTATAAAGAAATCGATCTTATTTTTTCGATTTAATCTATCTTGAGGATCATTGTAACTTTTTAAAATAAGAAAATAGCATTTTGAAGAACAATTTTGTAGTTTAAAAGAAATTGTTTGAAAAGATTCAATTTTTTATCTCTGGGAGCGAATCAACTAGAAATGCCAAAAAGTTTTATTTTTTTCTCATAAGATATTTATTCAAATATTTTGAAATTTCATATCTGTAGGTTATTTTTATTTATCTTATATATCAAATAATTATTATTAGGAAATTTGTATTTTAAACGGTAGTTGACTTGAAGTCGAAATTGAAAATACGCTAATAACTGAGTTAGAAATTTTTTTTTAATATGAAATTAATAAATATTATAAAACAATCAATTATTAATAATTTGCTTCAAATTTGAACGAAATCGGTTAAGAAGTTTTGAGAAAATGGTCAAAAACCCCGAAAACCTACTATGAAAGGCCGTTTTAGAAGCCTTTTAAATATTCACCTCCATGTCACAAGTCTTTGTTTCGTTTCATATAGCTTTTTTAAATGTTATCAAAATCATCTCGTGCTTTCAAAAAAGATTGTTTTTTGGCGGTTCAGATAGTTTTTGGCCATTTTCTCAAAAACTACTTAACCGATTTCGTTCAAAATTGAAGCTAATTATTAATTTTTGATTGTTTTATAATATCTATTAATTTCATATTTTTAAAAATAATTTCAAAGGAGTTATTTTTGTGTTCACTGAACCATGAAGCTTAAGAATTACCTAAATCAAATAAATTGGCACGTTCTGATGTTGCCATCCACTTGACTTTACCATACAGCATGGCCCCTCTCTTATATTTAATATTTAATAAAATTATTTTTAATCATGAAGGGGGTTAGTTTTTGATTTTCTAGAATTCTGGGGACCCACTGATTATGTATACAACATTTGGTTGAGTTTGGTTCAAGGGCGTAGATTTTCATTTTTTGACCCCCTCCCCAATTTTAAGCGGTTAGTTTTTGCATTTTTGGACTTCTAGTGGCCCACTGATTATGTATACAAAATTTGGATGAGTTTGCTCAAATGGCCTAGATTTTTATTTTTTAACCCCTCTACCCCCTTATTTTTTGGTCGATATGCTCCAAAATCTAATCAGCTCTTAATCTCAATGGACCAAAACTACGTGTGAAATTTGGTTTTGATATTTATATTAGATTTTGAGCGAGTGTAGTGGGTGGCGACTAAGTTCGGCTGCGCCGCGTGAATCGTGATACGCCTCGTCAAAACGGTCGACCAGAGAGAGGTGTTTTGAATTTTTTGCTAAATTCTTGCGGAACCCCTACAGGTATCACGGAACCCTAGGGTTCCGCGGAACACACTTTGAGTATGGCTGTGCTAGACTGTTAGTTAGTCTGTTTGTTAGTCTGTGCGTTACCAAATTTTGTGAACGAGCTAGCTAAAAAACTGGTATGAATATCAAAACCAAATTTCGCACGTAGTTTTGGTCCATTGAGATTAAGAGCTGATTAGATTTTGGTGCATATCGACCCAAAATTAAGGAGGGGGGGGTGTTAAAATTTAAAATTATAATATTTTCAAACTAAAAAAAACAAGAAAAATGAAATATACTATAAAATAAACCTATAATAACGAAAATATTATTTTTCTGGCGTCAATATTAGGGGAGAAGGGGTCAAAAAATACAAATCTAAGCCATTTGAGCAAACTCAACCAAATTTTGTATACATAATCAGTGGGCCAGCAGAACACTAAAAATGCAAAAACAAACCGCCCAAATGAGGAGGGGTCAAAAAATGAAAATCTAGGCCCTTGGACCAAACTCAACCAAATTTTGTATACATAATCAGTGGGCCCTGGAAGTCTAAAAATTCAAAAACTAACCTCACGAAATGGGGGGGTTGTTGGGTCAAAAATTTAAAATCTAGGCCCTTGTACCAAACTAAACCAGAAGTGCATGGTAAAGTCAAGTGGATTGCCACATCAGAAATTGTCACTTTATTTAATTTTATATTCCCCGTTAATTAACGCGCCTCAATCGGTTTTGCCAATAGATGATATTAGGGGGTGATTTTAAATGTAGTTAGTAATTCTTCTAAGAGATGTCACGCCTTTCGTGTTGCCTTTTATCATGAAAAAATCGAAAGCTCAGAAATAAAAAAAATTAAGATGTTAATTTTGAACGAAAGTCTTATATATTCTCAATATCTTCATAAATAAGAAGCTTATTTCGAAGACCTGTTGAAGGTAAAATAAAAAATCACTCAACAACAACCGACTCCTATCTTCTATTCCCTCCACTTTCTACATCCAAATTATTTTGATGTAAAATAAAAATATTAATTTTATTATAAATGCAGCATTTCCTCATAATAAATCCTAACTTTAGACTAATTCAAGTTAGTTAGACTCTAAATCTAAAGAAATCACCAGGGAGTGTTGTCTTCTAAGCCCGAAATGTTATGGCTAGTTATTATTACATGCCAGAATGGTTATGTTTACCACCCAAAACTCCTCTGATATTTAATAAAAATCGCAGTCAGAGCAATGTAGCTCCTAAACTAATAAGATACAAACTTGAAATTACATGTTAATATTTACTAACTGCGAGGAGCGCCTCGCCAAGATACTTCGCAATGTACGTATCTGGTGTATAATAAAACTGTTCTTTGTAATTAGTTTTATAATAATTAAAAATAGAAAAAATCTATTTTTTTAGTCTCCCCCCCCCTTTATTTTAGTATTATAATCTAACAGAATACAAAATCTCAACTTTATATAGGGTCGTCCAGAAAGAAATTCATTTTTGAAAATAGAAAGAAAACAAAACTATTATATGTAAAAGCGTTTAATTTCATACAAAATAAAGTTTATTATATGTAATTTTAGTTTTTGAAAATTAAATCATCAAGATGACGTCCTTGGCAGTTGCGACACTTTTCCAAACGAGCATGAAAATTTTGAAAAACTTTAATAGGATTTTCTTTTGAACTGGCTTCCATTTCTTGCTGAAGTAGTACGTACAGCTTCAATTGCCGCAATGTTATCGGATAATTATTATCGTATACATTACTATTAAGGTGTACCCATAAAAAGAAGTCTGCTGGACTTAAATCGGGACTCCTCGGAGGCCAGGTTATGTCACCCCTCCGTGAAATCAGTTTCTGAGGAAACAAATCCCTTATCACGCACATGGTCTCATTCGAAGTGTGACCCGTGGCTCCATCCTGCTGAAACCATGTGTTTCGATTGTAACCTCACGATTCTTGCAACTTCGAATGAGATCATGCGCGTGATAAGGTATATGTTTCCTCAGAAACTGATTCCAAGGAGGAGTGACATAACCTGGCCTCCGAGGAGTCCTGATTTAAGTTCAGCAGACTTCATTTTATGGGGACACCTTAATAGCAAAGTATACGATAATAATTATCCGACAACATTGCGGCAATTGAAGCTGAATATTCAGCAAGAAATGGAAGCTAGTTCAAAAGAAAATCCCGAGGGGTGAACCGCGATTGGAATTAGGTGTACTCCATCTTTGGAATTACTTTGGAATTCATTAGATAATATATTGTTTTCTACTTGGAAATGAAAGTGGAAGTGGAAGTAGATGTACACAATTTTAGGTCGCGGTTTACCCCTCGGAAAATCCTATTAAAGTTTTTCAAAAATTTCAAGTCCGTTTGGAAGAGTGTCTCGACAGCCAAGGACGTCATCTTGATGATTTAATTTTCAAAAACTAAAATTACATTTAATAAACTTAATATTGTATAAGATTAAACGCTTTTAAATATAATAGTTTTGTCTTCTTTCTATTTTCAAAAATGAATTTCTTTCTGGACCACCCTATAGTTTATCGGGAAGTTAAAAAATTTTTCCGGACACTTAGATTTTCTCTTTTATATAAGTATATATATATTTATATATATATATATATACTTATTTATTTATATATTATTTTCCTGAAATCCAAAACGGTATTAAAATTTTAATCAAAACTGATAGCTTTAACAATAAAGAAAGAACTATTATGGTAATTTTCAGAAAAAGAAATCCCTACACTGATTTGATTCTGAACTCTCATTATGTTACTTTGTAATAGAATTAGGTAATATAAAAACATATTTTAATCTAAATCATTTTTCTAGGTTCATACGAATAGTAGATATGCTCAATCTTATGAAAATGTTGGGCAAGGATCGATGGGAGTTGAGAAACTGGATTTAAATTCAGATATTCCAATTAAAGGAGTAAACAAGACATTATTCGTTGTGGCAGACAAACTTGGAGTCGGCAAATCAACAATTGCTGGTAAATATCTTAAATTAAATTAAAATAATGCGACAAATAGTCTGAAAATAGATATATTCAAAAATTCTTTAAACAGTTCTAATCCTTAACTTTTAATATAATAATAAAACTTGAGTAAGATGCGAGGTAGGTTTCGCAAAAAAAGAAATAAAACAAAATTGAGTTTTGAATTCGATATATTTCGGGCGTCATATATTATAATAAATTAACTAAACATTCCTTATATTGTTCGCACATTGCATATTGATATTAAGGTAAATATACCCTTCAGGTACCATGCCATTCATTCTTATAATAGCAGGTATAACCCCCCACCAGCTGGCTAATAACTCTATTGTTCCATCTGTTGAAAATATTAATTCTAAGTATTTTCTCCTCCTCGCCCTACCTTTCTTTCACCACATATACCTATTTCGAAAAGTTGTTATTTGTAAAATTAAAAAAAAAAAATCAGTTTATAATCAGTTTTCTCAGACTCCTGAAAATGGGTTGACGCCCGAAATATATCGAATTCAAAACTCAATTTTGTTTTATTTCTTTTTTTGTGAAACTTATACTGTATAAGGCTCAAATCCAAATCCAAAATTTCAAATCCGCCGCTGGCCCGGATAACATCCCACCAATTCTCATTAAAAAATGCGCCCCTGAACTTGCCCCTATCTTGTCCAAGCTATTCCAAATCTCTTACGAGTCGGGCATATTCCCCAAAAGCTGGAAAATAGCCAGAGTCACACCTATTCCTAAAAAAGGAGACACATCACAAATCTCTAATTACAGGCCTATCTCGATCACCTCTGTTCTTTCCAAATTAATGGAATTAGTCGTAAACCAACACGTCCTTCATCACTTAGAAAACAATAAATTAATTCACGATAGGCAATATGGATTCAGACAAAATCGTTCCACAGGCGACATCTTAACCTATGTCACCCACACCTTGAACAATACTCTAGAGGCCGGAAAAGAAACCCTCGCTGTAGCCCTTGATATCTCCAAAGCTTTTGACCAGGTTTGGCACAAAAATCTTCTTGCCAAACTGCCAGCCTTTGGATTCACACCAACACTTCGCAAATGGATAGAAAGCTTTCTGACAAACCGAAGTATAAAAGTTGTGGTGGATGGAACATCATCTGAATCGTTCTCCACAAACTCTGGTGTTCCCCAAGGCTCTGTAATCTCCTCCACACTCTTCCTTATTTATATAAACGACCTTATTGATCAAACGACAAACCCCACTCATTGTTACGCCGACGATAGCACTCTACACGGCAAACCCTCTCTCCCGAATAATCGAATCAATATTGCCTCCTCAATTACTCTCGACCTAGACAAACTGAATAAATGGGGCTTTCAAAATTTAGTTAACTTTAATTCTAATAAGACTCAATGTTGTCTAATTTCTAGGCGCGAAAATAGAGATTTCCCTGATATTCACTTCGATTCGAATACCCTGAAAATGTGTGACAGCCTATCCATGTTGGGCGTCTCTGTCGCATCTGACCTGTCTTGGAATGAACACATCTCCTCTGTGGCGAAATCTGCAGCAAGGAAGATTGGCTTCTTATTCAGGTCCAAGCGATTTTACAAACCCCACAACTTCTCACCATCTACAAGGCCCAAATCCGCCCCTGTCTCGAATACGGCTCTCATCTGTGGAGAGGAGCCTCAAAATACTCTCTTGCTACCCTTGATGCAATTCAGAAACGAGCCGTCAGGCTAATTGACGATTCTACCCTCACAGACTCCCTCGACTCGCTGGCTCATCGAAGAAACGTTTCTGCCCTTTCCCTGTACTATCTATAGTACAACTCGACTGAACAGACACCATGATAGTATCTATACATCTATACTATCATGGTGTCTGTTCAGTCGAACTGAAATAAATTATCCCCCTAAAGCCGTCTTTACGAGAAACACGCGGTTTTCGAACGCCCAGCACCCCTTTGCTGTCAAATTGGATAAAAATCGAACAAGCGCTTTCGCCAACTCTTTTATCCATATGACCTACAGAGACTGGAACTCGCTCCCTGCTACCATCTTTCCCGCAACTTATAACCTTCAGCTGTTTAAGACCCGTATCTACAGATACCTTCGACCCCTGCCCAGCCTATAAAATTCCCTCTTCTTCTTTCTCTTTTCACGATGGAGGAGCCTTTAGGGGATACACCTTTTTGGTGTAACTCCTTCCCTCATCATTATCATTAAAAAAATAACCTACCTCGCATCTTACTCAAGTTTTATTATTAAATTCTAATCCTCTTTGAGTTTATTTTTCTATAGTTTCAAATCAAATATTAAATTGAAGTATATTAAATATACGTCACACAAATAAAATTAATTTTTCTAATTGAATATCATAAAGTCCGGGCTAGATCAAGCCACGTAGAGGTCCCTAGGCAATCCAGGTCTCTCTCCCCTTTTTAACTTCCTAATACACATTTTTTTTTGAAATTGAAATGATTTCGTTTGTTTGTTTTATGGCTAGGTTGCTATAACAACAAAACGGATATTTCTATATCCAATCGGGTAATTGAACCCATGAGAAATAATAGATAAAATAATAACATGTAAATTCACTAAGAAAACGAAACGGGATAAAAGATATATATACATAGTTGAATGGTTAATGATCGAATGCGATATTGGGCCGATCATATGGAAAGAATGTCTGACGACCGTTTAGCGAAGATCGTTCTGCATAACCATCAAGGGGGTTCATAAGCAGAGGGAGACCAAATAAAAGATGAAAGGAGAGCTACAACCCCGAAGGCTGAAACAAATTATGTGTCTATTTGAAAGATAAGAAGAATAAAAATTTGCTCAGCGAAAAAACATTTTATTTAGGAGAGGTTGTAATGGATAAGTTATATTACATGTCAGAAGGGTTTTGTTTACCCTCTTAGGACTTTCAGTGCCTGTCATCTGATTGGCCATCCCAGTGTCTCCATTTACCATCTACCGTTTGTTAGTGGTAAAAAGCATTTACTTTGCGACATACAACCGGCCCTTAAGAATCGAACCTATCTGCCACACTGCTCTTCGAGGTGGAACTAATCTGACATACATCACGCGTAAAAAAATTTAACTCATTTTCCGAATAATCTTGTTCTAGTACACTCAGCAAAATGAACTTTTATATTTTATTCACTTTTTTAATTAAAAAATCAATCTATTCATCCCAATTAAAATTAAATATTAAAATATAAGAAAGATGAAAGCTAATTCTGTCATTTCCTTCGTACACATTCTTCCGCAATCATCTTAGCTGAATCAGAATTTAATAGTCCATAATTTATTAATTTCGATTTTAGCGTGTGTCGTACATTGTACATTAGGGTGGAGCAAAATATGAAGTAATTTTTTAATTTTTGGATTTGCAATCTGTAATAGCGAAAGAACGTTGTGTATCAAGCGGCTATTTAATATACTGTTTTTGTTTTTTCATAAAAGTTATGTCTTCAGGGTTCTACCAGCAATTATATTTTAGGAACTATACTTAATAGAAAAAATGATATTATCTTTATTCTCAAAAGCAACATTAAGCTCTATAAGAAGAAATTTAACGGTTAAAATAATCGAATATGAAAGATTTCAATTTGCCGATGGTAATAGATTCAAATTTTCTTAGAAAATCATAAGATGGTGTCATCTATTAAATCCGATGGCCCGGATTGTTGTTACTGGCACTCGGGTTCTATTCCTGAGGGGTGGAAAACAACCCATCTGAAATATGATTAAAAATAATCCATTCCATCTGATTAATAGATGACACCATCTTATGATTTTCTAGGGTTAAATTAATTCTTTTCCCCTATCCAAATCAAATTCATGGCCATAAAATTATCGAAAAGTGATAAACATAAGGGGGGGGGCATTCCCAGAAAACGGTGGCTAATGGGGGAAAATGGAAGTCATATTCGGATTCGCGAGGTCATTATTTTACATAGGAATCAGAAGGAATGGTGTCAGTTATCGAATTTTTTTACAGAGCGGTGTAATTTTTGTAACTTAAAAGCTTGGTAGGGCCCTAAAGATGCTGACTAAAATGGTTCAAATTTTATTTAACAACAACCAGATATCAGTTACAACTTTTGGTAGCTATTACATACAAAAACTAAAATTTTAATTTTTTCGCTCCACACTATACAATCACGAGTTCTTAATTTTGAGATGTGTTGAATTACAACTTTCAAAGCTTTTTAAACAAATAATAAAATTTGAAATTGTTTAATTTAATATTATATTTTAGAAAAACAAGATCTTGAATGAAATATTAATGAAAGTTGAAATATATAAAAGAAAAAATGCAATACTTAACAGTTTTGATAACGCTTGCTAGATTTGTTATAAAAATAAATTATTTGTGTGACGAAATACTATACAATATAATTTGTTTGACATTATTTACATATATGGTAGATAGTATGAAGAATGTAAATTTGAGTTTTTTTTTAGTCAATTTGGCTCTTGCCATCAAAAATAAGTATCCAGAAAAGAAAATTGGTCTATTGGATACAGACCCAGTTGATCCTACCATCCCTAAAATATTACAGCTTGAGAAAAAGATTATTAAACGGGAAGGTGAGTAGATTACAACTATGAAATAATCATAAAATATTTCTTGAATATAATTAATAAATTCTTCAAACTATTTTAGGCGGATTCTATCGTCCTATTGAAAGTTTTGGAATTCATTGGTAAGTCTATTTAAAGTACAATTTTCGAAAAACATATATATATTTCATATTAGGTATTACTAAATATGTAGTTGCTTTAAGTAATTAAAAATAATATCACTGCTTTTTTATTGATTTGGTGCTCAGAAAGGGGATATAAAATATTTTTTTGAGCTGGAAAGACTAAAAAATTAATTACAATTTTCCAGTATTTTGCACGTCCTTTTGCTTTTAATTTCAAGCCGTCCACAGGGGAAAATTTATAAAAATTAAAATAAATGCAATTCTTTATAAAAACAATCGAAAAACGTTTAAAAAAATTCAAAACCTTCGGGAGAAATTCTGCCTTTATCTAGTGAAAAATAGTTGCTTTATGGAAGAATAATAAAGCAACCATTATTAACTATTTATTATTCTTCTATAAAACAACTATTTTTCAAATTCTCATTTGATAAAGCGAGAAACGTTTTGAATTTTTCTTAAACATTTTTATTTTATCTTTATAAAAAATTGTATTTATTTAACTTCATAAAACAATCAAGAAATTATTTTCAAATACTTGAAAATTAAATTGCTAGAAACATTCATTTTACAGAGATCAATGATTTACGTATATATTTTGATTTGTAGATGATTTAGAATTAAAAACCGGAATTATATAGAAAACACTAGATTTCATATTAAAGTATTTTCTAGATATAGAGCCTCTCGCCTTTAAATTAATTCAGACACCTATGTAAAATTTTTTTCAGAAGGACCTAAAATTTATTTTAAATTATAAATAAGTTTTTTTTTATTGAAAGATTGAATAAACTAAGTGGAAAATCGTAAAAAAGTGAATAAGCTAAATTTTCGGAATTATATTATCGTACATTATTTCGTTAATAGAAGTGGGGTGTATTTTATAAGCATCTTACTCTTATACCTGGTTTTATTTTATTTGTTAATGTTTTTGAAATTGAATAAAAGAAAATTATTGTTTATATTCTTTTTGCAGCATGTTTCTTCCAAAAGAACCAAAACTTTATTGGGCTGAAGAGGATATTTTTGACACTATTGAGGAATTGGTTCGAGAAGTGGCTTGGGAAGACATAGAACTTCTTGTCGTTGATGCCCCCTCCAGCAGTAATTGTCTTCATGGAGTCTTCCAGGAGCAAATCCCAATCGATGGGAGTCTTTTGGTGACCACAGGAGACTCAGTAGCCCTACAGATGGCCAAGAACACCCTAGACTACTATTCCGGAATGAAGGTTCCCTCAGCTGGGATTGTGGTCAACTTAGCTCAGCACAAATGTCCAAAGTGCAATCATGAATCAGCTATGTTTGAGAAGAATCAACAGCAAATCGAACAGATTTTGGGTAAAATTAATTCGTTTTAATTATTTTTATTTATTGTCAAAAGCCATGCTTTTAATAACATTATTTCACACCTTCATGCATCTCATCAATAAAAATATAAATTAATTTAGATATAGCTAAAAATGGAATAATTTCAAACATAACTTAAATATAAAACTAAAGATTTGCGCATCTTTTTTTTGAAAATAGTTGGAATGTTTTTCAAAAAATCTCCTCAGGTTAAAATTAACCAATATTTATTAAAAGATAAAGAATTTAATTTTTAGGACAAATTCTAAGATTTTAGTAGAAATATTATTAAATTGCAATGTCAGAGGGGATTCATCCCCTCAGAAGTCGAACCTGAGAACTAACATGCTTTCCGGGCAGTCAGCTCACACACTCGAGACAAACAATTTAATAATATTTCTACTAAAATCTTAGAATTTGTCCTAAAAATTAAATTCTTTCTCTTTAAATTACTTAAATATATTTGATTTAAAAAACTCTTTCTAATTTTTAATATATATTTATAGGTCAAAGAGTATTACAGACTTTTTCTATGGATAGTGACATTATGAAAAGTTTAGAAGCTGGACATCCATTTATTCAAGCGTATCCTAAAAATATTAATGTAAGTATTTATTTACCTTACTAGAGAAATTGAATAGTAATTTTTCTTCAGAAATTACTAAACATGATTTTTTTACGATTGATGAAATGTGTCACTTATACTTTCATTTGCAAATCTAGTATATTGTATTTGCATTCTATATATAATTAATTTGTAGTATCTGTCATTGTATCTAGTCAACAGTACATACTATTGTAGATTTGATGCTTCGGTGGCTGAGTAGTCTATTATGGTAGTTCTTTCACAAATGCAAAAATTCAAGAAGTTTTTGAAACTTGGAATATAAGTCATTAAAAGCATAATACACATACTGTTAGAATTTGAAGACGATTTACTACACCAAACATGAAGTAATTACAATTAAAAATGACATTTTTAACATAGGTTAGATACTGAAAGGGTGGGGATATAATCATTATTTTATTTTTTTCTTTGAAGGACTTTCACCATCTTGATGAAAAACTAATATTTGTTAGAATAATATATTCGAAGTAACTTAAAAAAAATTGAAATTATTTACCACGTAGTTTAGATAAAAAACAAAAAAAAACCTATTTTGGCGATTATTTTTAGTGGAGGGGATATAAGTACAATGTCTCGGAAACGATCCGGCAAGTATGTGTGTATCTATATAGAGATTTCGTAGTGTGAGTGGACAGTCACATTAAAAACAAAATACCCTAAATTTTTAGTTCCGTTCATATTTATAGAGTGGTTATGAGGCTAAAACTTTTTGTGTGGAGTGTCGCGAAAGAACCTCCTTAACAGAAATTTCGACTGAAACCATCTTGATTTAACATTTTTAATAAGATATTCTTAATGTTTTACAATCTAATTCTTCGTTTTCAAATTCCATGAGGTAGATTAAGAGCATAACACTTGAAAAGACTTCACCAGCAATTGAAAACGAGTCAATAATTAGATGTCTGTCGAAAAGTTGTACATTCTGATGAAAGTATTTTTTCAAAAATGTTTAATATATGTATGCTTTCCGATAAAACTTAAGGACATATTATGTATTTTTGGTAAGGGGTTCCTTGTATGTAAGCAATAATAAAAAATCATATTGGCTTTAGCTGTGTACTGTGTTCGGGTACCAATACATTATTTTGTGTAAAATTCCCGTTTTATTAATACTAAAAGTGTACGCATTTCAAACACCCATAAAGCGATCTAAACGCTTTTAAGGTAGATGTTTCGCGACAATACTAGCAAAAAGTTAATGCTAGAGTATATAGAACAGACAATAAGGATTCATAATTCATAAGCCCAAAACTTTTTGCAGTTTATGTACCGATTCTAGCAATCCCGCTCGTTTGACAAATCTGCCACCATTGTAAGAGATTGAATATTTTTATATTAAAATGACAGATAAAATACATTTTAAAAGTTAAAAAATTTCTATAAAAATCGTTTTGTTATTTTTTAACAAATGTAATCAACCTTATATGAAAATTAAAATTTTGAAAAAATCTAGCGCATGCGCGCTTTAAACATCTTTCGCTGGTTAAATAAATGCGCTGTTGCCAAATTGTTTTTAGTGTAAAATTTTTTTTTATATACATTTTTCATTATTTATTCATTATTATCTAGAAACTGTGTTGTAACTATGAATCAAAATTGTCTTAAAAAATGTATGTAAATTTTCCGATATCCCGTATAGTGCAATGTACTGTGTAGTGTAAGAGTCTGAAAAACTATATCTTTGGAATTTAATATATCCGGAACTATATTGTTCTTAAATTTCGTTTTGCCACCAATCGATGCAGAAGTATTTAAATAATAATCTGTCCAAAATCCTAAGAAAACCCATTTGGCGGAACAACTACCTTAATATGAATTTAACTGAAACTTTTCGAGTATAAATTAGAAAGCTTATAATAGGAAATGAAGACAAGTTTTTATGTGTGACTTTTTATTTATCAGCCAACATTTCGTCGACTTTGCCGACTTCTTGTGTTGTCTCATTCTATTTATGTTATTTCTAAAACTGTTTTATCTAATATAATTGTTAGTATAAAAAAAGAAAAAGAAATAATTGTTCATGTGAAAGTGCCAAATTTTATGAAATTTAAGTTTCTGATGGTCTTCAATGGTAACGGAGATAAAAAGAAAATTTAGAGTACCTATATGTGATGTGACTATTTGAAACCCTGAAGAAGTCGACGAAACGTTGGCTGATAAATAAAAAAGTCACACATAAAAACTTGTCCTTATTTCCTATTATAAACTTTCTAATTAATACACATTAACACATTATGAACGGAAATAATAATAATAATTTGCGAGTATATTTTTTGCATGTCATTAGCCGGATACTGACTGAGGGTTTGCTTCGCCAGGCTAGCTCCTTGAGGCAAATGCCTGGTCGGCCAGTACGTGCCTCGCCCAAGGCAAAAGTGCCCGTTGCCTCGTCTGAGGCTGCCTCGGCCCGATCCATTGGTTGTCGGTTTTTGTGAATGCTCAAAGGCGCCTCGGGTCGTTTCCTGCGTTCACTCAGGGCGGTTCTGCGGCAAACGCCCGAGGCAGCCTCGCGAGGCTGCTCGCTCAATCAGTATCCTGCTATTGACATAGAAAAGAAACAATTAAACTTTCATATGTTTCCATTTTCTTTAATAAAGTTTAAAATTAAATCAAATTCAACTTATAATTCATTAATTCAATAGCGTACTATATATCTGAACCTTATTTGTAGTTTATAGACTTTCAAAATGGGGAAACCATGTTTTTAATTATTTATCATATTTTCTATTTTCAGGCCAAGTATTTTGAAAAATTGGCTTGTCAAGTTAGCCAATTTTTAGAGAAACCTATCCAAATTACATCTATTCCCGATCAAACCAATCAAGAACAATTCAGAGATATTCCTGCCGAAGATATACCAACAATAAATCTTACCACCGAAGATATTTTGAATATAAAAAAATAAACAAATAAGCATAAACTTAATATAAAAATGTATTATTTTAATTTATATTTTATTCTATTGTTTTTGTTAATTTTAAAAAATTTGATATTCATTACTTTATTATTTATTTAAAAAGAAAAATGTTAATGTAAATTTATTTTGAATTAAAACTTTCTTAGCTATTTCGATAAAGCTGAATTTTTATATTTGGATAAAAACTATGTTTATGAAAATTATTTTTATTATTTTTTTGTTTTTTTAAGTAAAAGAAAATTCGAATTATCATTTTTCAATTAAATAAGTTATGCTACAATAAGTTGGCCAGATTTCAGGAAAGAAAAAAAAAAAAAAAATAATAATTATATGTACTAATAAATAATAATAAAAAAATAATTAAAAACATTTATTTTTAATGTAAGTCGGAAAATATTCCTTACAAATGTAAAATAATTAACTCAAAATAAAAATATTTTTCTGAACCATGAATTTCTTTCACAAGTTGGGAATGTTTCCTGAATCTATATATATAAAATTCTTTGCCCGATACACTCACTAACTCACTCATCATCAAAACAGCCAGAACCACTGGACCTAGAATCATGAAATTTGGAGAGGATATTACATCTATGACATAGGGACTCTCTAAGAAAGGATTTTTCGAAATTCGACCCCACAGGGAGTCAAAGGGGGCAAAGTGTGTTTTCACTGATTATGCGATATCTCTTAAGAACGATAAAATATCTACTTGCTTTTTACTTATAAAAATACTAAATTAAAATATCTAAAAACTAATTTCAGGAGTTTTTGAAATTCGACCCCTAAAGGGGTCAAAAGGAGCAAAGTATCTTTGCAATGTGTTTACACTAATTATGCATTTTCAATTAAGAACAATAAGATATCTACTTGATTTTTACTTAATTAAATTCTAAATACAAATATCTAAAAAGTAATTTTTGGATTTTTTTGAAATTCGACTCCCAACTGTCCAAAATGTGAGTGGGGGCAAAAATTAAAACTCTCTCCTATCTTGATCAAATTTTGTAGAGTTATTCTTTATTACTTTAAGAAACTATTCCTGTAAAAATCAACAATCAAAATTGACTGTATGGGGGGCGAAGGGGGGGCAAAATATAGAAATTTTTAGCTTTTTTGTACATGTACTCTTTAGAAAACTGAGAGTTATTTATTTGCAAATATCTAAAAAATAATTTCAACCTCCCAAAATGAGTGGGGGCAAAAATTAAAACTCTCTCCTATCTTGATCAAATTTTGTAGAGTTATTCTTTATTACTTTAAGAAACTATTCCTGTAAAAATCAACAATCAAAATTGACTGTATGGGGGCGAAAGGGGGGGGGGGCAAAATATAGAAATTTTTAGCTTTTTTGTACATGTACTCTTTAGAAAACTGAGAGTTATTTATTTGCAAATATCTAAAAAATAATTTCAACCTCCCAAAATGTGAGTGGGGGCAAAAAATTAATACTCTCTCCGATATAGATCAAATTTTGTAATGTTAGTTTTTAAGACTATATAAAATGTATGCTGTAAAAATCAATAGCCAAATTGAGTTCGTGGGGGCGAAAGAGCGGGCAAAATATTACAAATATATATTCAGACCTAATAATCATATGCCGAGACGCCGCCCGCCAGGGCCACCTGCCCGGTGGGCGAAGGCACGCCTGGAGCAGCTCGTTAAGTATAAAATTCTGTATAACTGAAATGTGTATGTTTCACCAAAAAATCATTATTAAGTGCTTTAATTATTTCTATATCCATCTCAGCTGATGACCGCGTATTTGATATTGATAAGGAATAATTGATGCTTGATGGATGGCGTGAACGAGGCTACGCTATCCAGAAACCTAAAAGAAGATAGTCGTGTCAAATTTTTAATCCGATTGAATTAAAGGAAGGGGTTGTAAATTAGGAATGTCGTAAAATAAATATTTTAATCGTTCATATCTCGTCTTCGAAAAGTCGTAGAGGCTTGAAATTTGAAACTTAAGCTATCTAGAGGCTACAAGAAGTAGAGCAAGATTTTCGCTAAAATAGAAAAACCGGAATTTGATGTTTACGTACGTAAGAATTTAATAATTTAACAAGTCTCAGAGATTCGAAATTCGAAACTTAAGCTCGAAATAGCCGAGTACAACAAGCTTTTGGTTGAAATCAGAAGACCAGAAGTTAACATTTAAATGAAAGATAAAAAAATAATAAAATAATTTTCTAAATATAGGTATAGAATTAACATAATAAATTATTGATTAAATTATTTCACTTTCGCGGCTCAAATTGTTTTAAATTAATTCAAATTTATTCTTAGGGCATTCAAATAGTCCCAGATTATGCGAGATATCATCCTCATAAGAGAAAAGTTAAAATAGGGGTAGTCACCCTATGAGGGGTGAAATGGTGTTCAGGAAAATAAATACTCTAGATATTTGTGCTAAGTACATTGAAATTGTACCAGAATCTGCGAGATACCATCCACTTACGGAGAAAATTAAATTAGGGTTAGTCACCACTTTAGAGGGTGAAGAGATGAAAAAATAAATTCTCTCGATATTTGTGCTAAGCAAATTGAAATGGTCCCAGAATCTTTGAGATATCATCTACTTGAGCGGAAAGATAAATTAGGGGTAGTCACCCCATGAGGGGTGAAGGGATATTCAGAAAAAGAAATTCAATAGATATTAGTTCTAAGGGCATTGAAATAGTCACAGAATATGCCAGATACCATCATCATAAGCGGAAAATTAAAATAGGGGTAGTCACCCCATGAGGGAAGGGATGTTCAGGAAAATAAATTCTCTCGATATTTGTGCTAAGCAAATTGAAATTGTCCCAGAATCTGTGAGATATCATCTACTTGAGCAGAAAGTTAAATTAGGGGTAGTCACCCCATGAGGGGTGAAGGGATATTCAGAATAATAAATTCAATAGATATTTGTTCTAAGGGCATTGAAATAGTCCCAGAATATGCGAGATATCATCCACTTGATCTTAAAGTTAAATTAGGGGTAGTCACCCCTTTAGGGAATGAAGGGATGTTAAGAAAAATAAATTAAATCGATATTAATTATAATATGTAATCAATTAAATAAACAAGCAGTTAGGAGTTAGGACAAGAGAAAGTATGTGTTAGGAAACTAGAAAGTATACCTATTATGATGTGTCTCTTACCTTTGGCTGGCTGGCTGGCTGGCCCTTAAAGGCCCTTGCTCTCGCCGCTCTGCCTGCCTGGCTTCAACTGAGCCTTGAATGAAAGCAAAAAGACCAGCCAGCCTTTTATCAATTTCCTTGAATTTCGATAAATAATTTTTCAATGGGAATTTCTATTCATTGTTTATTAACAAAATCAAATATAATGTACACTCGGGAGATGGGCGAAAATAGTAGGGATGGAATCGGAATCTTTTTTTTTTGGGGGGGGGGGGGTGCTCGATTGTTCTTTTTTTTTAATTTTGAAAATATTACTTATTCCAATACCCTTGATAAATCTAAAACGGAAAATGAGAGAAAGTTCATTCTGGTGTCAAAATATTTGTATTTTTAAAATCAATAACTGATAAGATTTTGAAGTTTCTAGTTTAAGAATTTATGGTTCAAAAGTAAAAAAAAAAATAAATAGAAGATTTTTCCAAAGGATTCTATTGCTGCCTCTTTTGAGAATTGACAAATTTCGAGCACTCATGAAGCAGAGAAGAGGGAAGTATCTTGACCCCTTTTAAACCCTGAAAAAGGAGGGAAGATCCTCCGAAACGTCGATTTTTGAGTGAGAAAAAAATGATTATCCCATAAATCTATTTTAATCGAGAGAATTTTTTCATTTTCCTTGGGGTGCCTTATATCAATTCTCAGTAAAAAAATGTTATTGGCTAATTATTCAAGTGAATAAACGGTAAATGTGGAATTGAAACAAGAAGTTTACAAAAAACAAACATTAGCCAAACATCGTGTTATTTTCATTCCATTAGAATATACTTTCAAGGTACATAGATGCATTTTTTACATCGAAGTTGACAAAAGACGAGCAACTATTTTGAAGCGAAACTTTTCTGCTTGCCAGTGTACCGGCTAATTGGATTAATTTAAAAATATATTGACTATTTAAATAGGCAATGGAAAAGACAAAAATGTTATATAGATTAAAAAAATGAAGGAAAAAGTTAAAAAAATTCAAGACTCGGTACACTCGCCAATTAGAGCCGCCTTAGTAATAAACTTAAATGTAATAATTTATTTTTTTATTTTAATTATCTTGAGAAAAAATGGTATTTTCTGCATTTTTGAACAACTTGGCCTGTCTCCAGACAATTATTGATTTAAAACAGTACTTCTCAAACTTTTTATTAATTCCTATTACCAAAAACAAATTCCAAAATCTATATACACTCAACAAAAATAACTATATATCGAAGGATATCAATTAATAGAGTAAAGGGTGTGTAGTTTCACAGTGAATGAAATAAAACTCAAAGAGGTTTATACAAACTCAATATATTTCGGATTATTAGTCCATCATCAGGAGTTTACAAGTTAATACGATCGTTTCTAGCAATTCGTTCTAGCACATCGTTTCTAGCATTAAGCCAACTACCCAGAAAACAGGAGAAGAACTGAAGATCCTTTTAGAGATGAATAAAATTTATCAAGATCTCGTCTTAATAATTAATAATTTAGTTTTGATGAATAAATATTTTTATTTCTAAAACAAAGAACTAATTAAATTTTGAGCTTTGTAGCTTTAGAACTTAAGGTTCTCGTTAAAAATTAAAAATTGAAAAAATAAATCAAATAAATATTTATTAGTAACAGGTAAGCTCTATCTCTGCGGCCATAGCTTCTAAATCCTTATAGAGATTGAATAAGATAAAATATAACAGAAAACTTACCTGGATGCTGGAAATTCCTATTGCTCGATCTGTGTTGTTTTCAATGGACATCTTGCTTCTTTGGTACCTGTACGCCGAATAAAAATAAGTATAAATAAAGTCCCGTTAGAGGATCATCTTTTCACATCAGTATTATTTAATTCGATCGAGTGAGAAAGAAATTAATATGAAATGATCACTTATCATTTTCCATGAATAATTGTCCCACTCTATACCGGGGGTCTTTATAACTATTAGTCAAATATAGCGTACCTTCCGTAATTCGTATGAGCTTTTAGCAAATTTAAGCAATTTTGCAATTTTTGACAATGCTTGAGCTAGAAAATTAAAACTCAGATTCAGTTTATTAATACAAAATTATGTCCCATGTTTTAGCTCATTAGCTAGAACCGCTCCAGTTATAATTATATATATTTTACTTTTTTTCAATCAGAAGCTTTCAATACTATAATATAGCTTTACTCTGCCCTCGGAGTCCGGGTGTTAAAATATCGCTCATGGCGGGAGGCTTGCGACACAGAATATGATAAAACAGAATAAAAAATTATAAAGGAAAAAGAAAACAATTTTATTTTATCGATTTAATATATTGAAAGATTCACAGTACTTATCTAATATAAGAAAATAACATTTCAATCAAAAATTTCATAGTTTAAATTAACTTTCTTCATTCAGTCAGCGATTCGCTGTGTGAGTAACATCAAAAGTTTTTATTTTTTTCCTCATCACATATGAAATTAAATGTAATGTAATTTCATATCTGTGTGTTATTTTCTTTTATCTTGTATATCAAATAGCTTTGCATATTTGCATTTTAAAAGGAAGTTTATTTGAAATCTCATTTGAAAAAAAAAACACTAATTACTTACTACTACTTTTAAATCATTTTTAAAAATATAAAATTAATAAATATTATAACACAATCGATTATTATAATTATATTCAATTTTTAACGAAATTGGTTGATTAGTTTTTAAGAAAAAGCTAGAAAACCGTAACAAATGATGATGATGATGATGATGAACTCGATGATGCCGGGTGAGTGCCACCCAGATATAACAGACCAAAAAAATTATAAATGTCAAGGAAATTGATATTATTATATATTTTAATCTATCTTGAGGATCATAGTAACTTTTTAATATAAGAAAATAGCATTTTGATTAAGAATTTTGTAGTTTAAATGAAATTGTATGAAAAGATTCAATTTCTTCTCTCCAGGAGAGAATTAACTAAAAATGGCCTGAAGTTTTATTTTTATTCAAATCTATTGAAAATTCATATTTTTGGGTTATTTTTATTTATCTTTTATATCAAATAATTATTATTAGAAAATTTGCATTTTAAAGTGATAGTTTATATGAAGTCCAAATTGAAAAAACGCTAATAACTCTGTTGAAATTTTTTTGAAAAAAACAAAATTAATAGATATTATAAAACAATCAAATATGGATTATTTGATTTAAGTTTGAACGAAATCGGATAATTAGTTTTTGAGAAAATGGTCAAAAACCCCGAAACCGTCTATGAAAGGCCGTTTTAGAAGCCTTTTAAAAATTCATCTCCATGTCACAAGTCAATGTTTAGTTTCATATGACTTTTTTAACTTTTGTCAAAGGCATCTCGTGCTTTCAAAAAACATTGTTTTTTGACGGTTCAGATAGATTTTGTCCATTTTCTCACAAACTACTTATCCGATTTCGTTCAAAATTAAAGCTAATTAATTGATTGTTTTATAATATCTATTAATTTCATATTTTTTAAAAAATTTTCAACGGAGTTATTAGGTTTTTCAATTTGGACTTCAAGTAAACTACCCTTTAAAATGCAAATTTCTTAATAATAATTATTTGATATAAAAGATAAATAAAAATAACCCACAGATATTAAATTTCAATAGATTTGAATAAATG
This sequence comes from Forficula auricularia, assembly GCA_024734495.1. Lineage (NCBI taxonomy): Eukaryota > Metazoa > Arthropoda > Insecta > Dermaptera > Forficulidae > Forficula > Forficula auricularia. The sequence continues at coordinate 6,936,863 of JALMQS010000085.1, read as the reverse complement.
TCTATTGAGAAAAAAATAAAACTTTGGGCCATTTCTAGTTGAGTCACTCCTATGGAAAATTGAATCTTTTCATACAATCTCTTTATAACTACAAAATTCTTAATCAAAATGCTATTGTCTTATATAATAGACATACTGTGAACCTTCAGATAAATGGAATCGATAAAATAAAATCGTTTTCTTTCTCATTTATAATTCTTTTTTTCTGTTATATCAAGAGGCTGGGTGGCAAGTCACCCGAGCAGCGAGTCATTTGTTACGGTTTTCTAGCTTTATACCATTTTCTTAAAAACTAATCAATCAATTTCGTTAAAAATTTTAAATAATTTTTAATAATCGATTGTTTTTTAATATTTATTAATTTTATATTTTTAAAAATGATTTAAGTAGTAAGAAATTAGCGTTTTTTCAAATTAGACTTCAAATAAACTATCCTTTAAAATGGAAATATTCTAATAAAAACTATTTGATATAAAAGATAAAAGAAAATATTTGATAAATATGAAATTTTAATAGATTTGATTGAGTATGTGATGAAGAAAAATGAAACCCTTATGCCATTTCTAGTCACCTCGCTGCCTCAGTGAAGAAACTGAATGTTTTCATAACATTTCATTAAAACTACAAAATTCTTAATTGAAATGCTATTTTCTTATATCGTATTAGAATGATTACGTGTATCTTCACATAGATTAAATCGATAATATAAGGTCGTTTTCTTTCTCACCATTTATACATTTTTTGGTATATTTTATGGTGAGGTTGATGACAACAAAAGCCTACGGTCATTTCAATATACTTTAGTGAAATATCTTTTTACTTTTTACTTTACTAAATATCTTTTTGAAATAGCTTTTTACTATTTTTACCGACTTCAAAAAAGGAGGAGGTTCTCAATATGACTGAATTTTTTTCTTAAAAGCTAATCAATCAATTTCGTTAAAAATTGAATATAATTATTAATAATCGAACCATCAGTTACCTTCAGTTATATTTGTAGTTATATTTTTGGAACCCCCCTTCCCCCACAATTTTTGCTCCCCTAAACACAAGACTCTCCTTTTTATTATAGTTCCATTTTTGGAAGGTTTTTCTTTGAAAATTTTATCATTTTAATTTTTCAATGCCCCCCCCCCCCCCCCCTTAATTTTTTGTTCGATTTCAACCTCTACTCAGCTCTCAATCCCAAAATAAAAAATCTATATGTGTAATTTCATTTTCATATTCTCACGAGTTTTTGAGCTAGAGGGTACACAAAATATAATAAAAATATAATATTTTCGGTGTTCATTTATAAGAGCTTTTTGTAGACCAAAACGCCATAAAAATACTTTCAGTCGTTTTTTAAATATTTCCAAAAAACTAAGCAATAAAGCACCTTGTTCGTGATTACAATAATTGGCCATACCCTTTTTGTGTCTGTGTCTATGTCTATCCAATATCTAACAAAAATTAAGAACAGAAGTTGTATAAAGTTTGTTCTGTTTCTGAAATATTTTTATTGTAAAACAAAGAACTGTTTTGATTTTGGACTTGAAAGCTTCTGATTGAAAAAAGTAATAATATATATAATTATAACTGGAGCGGTTCTAGCTAATGAGCTAAAACATGGGACATAATTTTGTATTAATAAACTGAATCTGAGTTTTAATTTTCTAGCTCAAGCATTGTCAAAAATTGCAAAATTGCTTAAATTTGCTAAAAGCTCATACGAATTACGGAAGGTACGCTATATTTGACTAATAGTTATAAAGACCCCCGGTATAGAGTGGGACAATTATTCATGGAAAATGATAAGTGATCATTTCATATTAATTTCTTTCTCACTCGATCGAATTAAATAATACTGATGTGAAAAGATGATCCTCTAACGGGACTTTATTTATACTTATAATTTTATTCGGCGCACAGGTACCAAAGAAGCAAGATGTCCATTGAAAACAACACAGATCGAGCAATAGGAATTTCCAGCATCCAGGTAAGTTTTCTGTTATATTTTATCTTATTCAATCTCTATAAGGATTTAGAAGCTATGGCCGCAGAGATAGAGCTTACCTGTTACTAATAAATATTTATTTGATTTATTTTTTCAATTTTCAATTTTTAACGAGAACCTTAAGTTCTAAAGCTACAAAGCTCAAAATTTAATCAGTTCTTTGTTTTAGAAATAAAAATATTTATTCATCAAAACTAAATTATTAATTATTAAGACGAGATCTTGATAAATTTTATTCATCTCTAAAAGGATCTTCAGTTCTTCTCCTGTTTTCTGGGTAGTTGGCTTAATGCTAGAAACGATGTGCTAGAACGAATTGCTAGAAACGATCGTATTAACTTGTAAACTCCTGATGATGGACTAATAATCCGAAATATATTGAGTTTGTATAAACCTCTTTGAGTTTTATTTCATTCACTGTGAAACTACACACCCTTTACTCTATTAATTGATATCCTTCGATATATAGTTATTTTTGTTGAGTGTATATAGATTTTGGAATTTGTTTTTGGTAGTAGGAATTAATAAAAAGTTTGAGAAGTACTGTTTTAAATCAATAATTGTCTGGAGACAGGCCAAGTTGTTCAAAAATGCAGAAAATACCATTTTTTCTCAAGATAATTAAAATAAAAAAATAAATTATTACATTTAAGTTTATTACTAAGGCGGCTCTAATTGGCGAGTGTACCGAGTCTTGAATTTTTTAACTTTTTCCTTCATTTTTTTAATCTATATAACATTTTTGTCTTTTCCATTGCCTATTTAAATAGTCAATATATTTTTAAATTAATCCAATTAGCCGGTACACTGGCAAGCAGGAAAGTTTCGCTTCAAAATAGTTGCTCGTCTTTTGTCAACTTCGATGTAAAAAAAAAATGCATCTATGTACCTTGAAAGTATATTCTAATGGAATGAAAATAACACGATGTTTGGCTAATGTTTGTTTTTTGTAAACTTCTTGTTTCAATTCCACATTTACCGTTTATTCACTTGAATAATTAGCCAATAACATTTTTTTACTGAGAATTGATATAAGGCACCCCAAGGAAAATGAAAAAAATTCTCTCGATTAAAATAGATTTATGGGATAATCATTTTTTTTCTCACTCAAAAATCGACGTTTCGGAGGATCTTCCCTCCTTTTTCAGGGTTTAAAAGGGGTCAAGATACTTCCCTCTTCTCTGCTTCATGAGTGCTCGAAATTTGTCAATTCTCAAAAGAGGCAGCAATAGAATCCTTTGGAAAAATCTTCTATTTATTTTTTTTTTACTTTTGAACCATAAATTCTTAAACTAGAAACTTCAAAATCTTATCAGTTATTGATTTTAAAAATACAAATATTTTGACACCAGAATGAACTTTCTCTCATTTTCCGTTTTAGATTTATCAAGGGTATTGGAATAAGTAATATTTTCAAAATTAAAAAAAAAAGAACAATCGAGCACCCCCCCCCCCCAAAAAAAAAAGATTCCGATTCCATCCCTACTATTTTCGCCCATCTCCCGAGTGTACATTATATTTGATTTTGTTAATAAACAATGAATAGAAATTCCCATTGAAAAATTATTTATCGAAATTCAAGGAAATTGATAAAAGGCTGGCTGGTCTTTTTGCTTTCATTCAAGGCTCAGTTGAAGCCAGGCAGGCAGAGCGGCGAGAGCAAGGGCCTTTAAGGGCCAGCCAGCCAGCCAGCCAAAGGTAAGAGACACGTCATAATACCTGTACTTTCTAATTTCCTAACACATACTTTCTCTTGTTCTAACTCATAGCTGCTTGTTTATTTAATTGATTACATATTATAATTAATATCGATTTAATTTATTTTTCTTAACATCCCTTCATTCACTAAAGGGGTGACTACCCCTAATTTAACTTTAAGATCAAGTGGATGATATCTCGCATATTCTGGGACTATTTCAATGCCCTTAGAACAAATATCTATTGAATTTATTATTCTGAATATCCCTTCACCCCTCATGGGGTGACTACCCCTAATTTAACTTTCTGCTCAAGTAGATGATATCTCACAGATTCTGGGACAATTTCAATTTGCTTAGCACAAATATCGAGAGAATTTATTTTCCTGAACATCCCTTCCCTGATGGGGTGACTACCCCTATTTTAATTTTCCGCTTATGATGATGGTATCTGGCATAATCTGGGACTATTTCAATGCCCTTAGAACTAATATCTATTGAATTTCTTTTTCTGAATATCCCTTCACCCCTCATGGGGTGACTACCCCCAATTTATCTTTCCGCTCAAGTAGATGATATCTCAAAGATTCTGGGACCATTTCAATTTGCTTAGCACAAATATCGAGAGAATTTATTTTTTCATCTCTTCACCCTCTAAAGTGGTGACTACCCCTAATTTAATTTTCTCCGTAAGTGGATGGTATCTCGCAGATTCTGGTACAATTTCAACTCAAGCTTGAGTTGTTTGCCATAAAAGAATTTAGTCTTTTTGATTTTAAGTCGATTCTTCCACGTTTTCAGTAGAGGTTGCCATTAATAGTCAAAACATCAAAAATGGAATGCAATAAGGTTATTCATATAGTATTAGATGAGAATCGATCGTTATTTTTGATTTTAAGTCGATTCCTCCATGTCTTCAGGAATGGTTACCAATAATAATCGAAACGTCAAAAACGTAATGTAGAATTGTTATTCCTCAAGTATTAGATGAGAATCGATGGCTATTTTTGATTTTAAGTCGATTCCTCCATGTCTTCAGGAATGGTTACAATAATAACCGAAATGTCAAAAATCCAATGTAGAATGGTTATTCCTCGACTATTAAATCAGAATTATTTTTAATTAATGTCAACATGAACTACAAATTGCAAGTGATATCTGATTAATAATAAAGGAACAAACATATTAATATTTCAAATGAATTTGGATAAAGTTTAGCAACGATCCGTTGCAGTTTATTTTTTTAATGATGAAATTATATATAAATTAAAAACATGAAGAATAACCATTCTACATTGGATTTTTGATTTTTCGGCAATTATTGGTAACCATTGATAAAGACATGGAGGTATGGAGTCAAAAATGAAAATTCTAGCCCTTTGGACCAAACTAATGAATTCTATAACGTTTTTGTCTCTCCTATGACCAAGTAAGGCGTATATTTTTAACAAATGTTAAAAAAAATATGAGAAAATAAAATTAAAATTAGGATAAAAGACTGTTTACCATTTGTTTTTGTGTTATATTTTAAATGTTCTTTCAGTTTCAATTTATAGAACTTTGATCGTCTTATAAATATTTAAATATGAAAATTCTCTAAACTTATGACAATAAAAAAAAAAAAAAAAAAAATACTTTATGAACTATTAAATTTTTCCGAACTACTAAATATATTAATTATTCTGATTACTTTCTTCAAATAGCTATTATTCCCCCCAAGGTGTAATTATCTTTAGTTTAGGAACCATGGTCATGAAACGGATAACTGTAAAATTTGTTCCGAATCCTGATAAAGGGTTCTCTATTTCGGCGTCCAAAATAACCCTCCGTGTTTCAAATAGATTTTGTAATTTTCAAAATTTGAGAGAAGGGGATTTGGGTTGCCAAATCATCCCGTGATTTTACGTTGTCGCGATGATAGAAGCCTGTCTTTGGAGCTTGAATTTTTTGACGACTGGGGCGAAAATAAAATTCACAAAATATCATGTTTAAATAAATTTTAAAAGGCCTATATAATAAAACTATACTTGATGAGGTGCGCGAAATTTTTGTTTATCAGGACTTTATGATTGGCAAAATGTCCTATTTTTTTCGACTTTGACGATTGAACGAACTGTAGAGATCAACAAACTCTGCCTACATATTAAATTTCAATAATACTTTTAAGTTTAGGCGTACTCTGTACGGCATTGAATTCTCATCAAAGTATTCCGATTTAGATTTTTGAGTTATGGAACCCTAATAGTAACAAAATTAAATGGTCGATGACACATTATTATTTAATTACCTCCAAATCTCTCCTCTCTTTCTTTCTCTGTTTACATAAACATTGGCCTGAAATATTAAAAATTATTAGTAAAATCAATTAGAAATTAATAATTTATTAATTTAATGTAAATTCATACCCATTTTCCTTGTTTTTTTTAATTTTTTTTTTAAATTATTATTCTCTCTCGTTTTTTTTTCGTGTTCTATAATTTGTAGCCTTAGAACTGTGGCAACGAATCTATTGTTAGAATTAATTATATAGACTTCAAGTAAACATGCCGTTGCTAGGATTCGATACAAGAGTGGGCTAGGGATATCATCACATACTATTAAAGGGCATTTGTGCCTGTATCTGTTTATTTATATATATATATTCCGTCCCCCCAGGCTTGTCTGTATGTCTGTCCCCCTAGAAATATTCAATCAAATAACTCCTAAACTTTTGTCTCTACGACAAATTCCATTAGATTCAAAATTGTAGAGGATGTAATTTTTGATATTTTTGTTTAAAAAATTTAGAAAATAACCACCCAAATTGAGGTGGGTCAAAAATGAAAATTCTAGTTGAAAATTCATGTTGAAAAAAAATCGCCAAAACTTTTTATTTAGAGGACATAATAAATTGCATATTTGCACTTCAACATAAAAATTCTTGATTAATATTTCCTTAAATACATATGTACTTAGAGTTTTCCTTTCTAAATTTGAGAGGAAGCAACATTTTTTGTTCTTTTTAAAAAAATTTAACAATGAAAAAGGGAGAAATTCAATCCCAAGATTCTAAAGGTCTTAGCACAGACTCTTTCCTGTGCCTACTGGTTAGCACTTAGAGACGAAATAATGATTAAATCTTATTATCTTGACTTGACCCGAAATATATACCTATTGATTCTTTCTCATAAGCAATATATCTTTACTTTACCATACAGGGTATGGTCAAGTATTGTAATCGTGCATGAAAAAAGCGGTTTTTTTCCTTCTATTTTTTCGAAATATCTCAAAAACGGCTGAAAGTATTGAGCAAAACCATGGTATTTCCTTCTAAAAAAGCTCTAATAAGTGAAAATTTATATTTCTTGAGAAAATAATTGTTTTGTCAAAATGTCTGTTAGTCTGTCTGTTAGTTAGTCTGTGCGTTATCAAATATTTGTGGAATAGCTAGCTCAAAAACTAGTGTGAATAACGAAACCAAATTTCACACTTAAAAAAAAATAAATATTCAAATAACTTTTAAGTTTGTTTTTTATTAAAATTAAGTAATTTCAATACATAGAAAATAATTTATTTGAAAATATTTTAATATATAAAATATTACAAAATTATAATTTTTCTTTTTTTCTTTTTGTAAATTTGTGGAATATGGTCGAATCGAGTTGTCCATCTGAAAAAAAATGATTGAAAATAATATATTTTATAAAATTATGAAATAGAGAATATCTTATATGAAGAATTATTACCTATATTCAGGAGAGCAAAGATTCGACTCCACAAGTGAATCCATTTTGAATTTTTGCGCTTTTATTTTAAGAAATATATTTTAATCAATCAGTAAATATATTTTTATATATTATTATTTTAGTTAATTTATAAATATTTGAAAAGTAGTATTCAGACGTATAAATATTAAAACCAATCAAAAATAAAATAATCTCTCATCTGACTCGAGAGTTTCTGCTGTGGGTGGAAAAAATCCAAATAAGGTAATCCGAAAACCTGTCAATTTTTTCTTGTTTTTTTGTTTTTCTGGTTATTAAACAATTTATAAATCTTCTTTTATTTGTCAACAAACTTATTTATCTATTTTTTTGTGTTTTGGTTTTTCTAGCTCTATCTTAATTCCCACAAAATGAATCAAATAATTGAGAAACAAATCCAAGAGCAAGTCTTGAGGGCGGCCGAGACTGTCGAACAACAACTCGACGCTCAACTTGAAAAGCTAGACAAATTAGATGAAGATGATTTGGAGAAATTAAGAGAGCAACGGCTTAAGAAAATGAAATTGCATCAAGAAAAACTTCGAAATTGGCTGGCTAATGTAAGAGCTGCTAACATTGCATTTGCTTATCTAATCACCCTACCATGCCTTTCTAGTTTTCAAAAATGTTCTCTAATATTAAGGTGACCCATCGTTCTCCTCGAGGGGTGAACCGCGACCTAAAATCGTGTACACCTACTTCCACTTTCATTTCAAAGTAGAAGACAATAGAATACAATAGATTATCTAATGAATTCCAAAGACGGTGTACACCTAATTCCAATCGCGGTTCACCCCTCGGTTCTCTTTGGGGAGGACAGTCATTTTGTAAGCTCTGTCATCGCCCGAAAAGTCTCCTCCTACATGTCCTCCTTTTCGATATTTGAAGACTAATCTGTAAATCTTCGTATTCGATTGAAATTATATAGATATTATAGATAAATTCAATATGAAGACATTCCTTCTTCAGATCAGTGGCGGATTATCCATAAGGCAAACTAGGCACGTGCCTAGGGGCGCGAGAGTTACAAAGGGGCCCGCGCGGAGATTTTTAAACGAAAAATATTAATTTAATTAATTATAATATAAGAAAAAATTTTGTCGCTTTTAAAAGCTCTTTTTTTCAATTCAAGAGACAGAGACCACTAATTTCCATTGTTTATCTCTCATGCTTTCTTCACTCTAATCGTATATTTCATTCACACCTAAGGATACATGTGTCCTGGCCTATATAATTATTCGGTGGGCTTCTTGCTAGCCAAGGGACTTCGCCTCCTGGACCCCCCGTCACTTGAACACTCCCTCTCCTCCATCTCCAACCACTCTCCATCCCACCGACCCTCTCCCCAACCCCGGAACTTCTCCCCCGCCTCTGATCACCCTCCAACCCACTAAATCTACCCCCTGGACTCCCCACCCATAGAACCCCACCTTTCCCCTGTATCTCAACCCTCACCCCTGAACCCCACAAGGTATATATATAGGTACAGACATAGGCAAAAATCCCCCTTAGTAGCCCCCTGGACCCCTCACGCCCTGGGCATCCACCTTTCTCTGGACCCCATCTCTCAACCCCTGGGCGGGGAGATATAGGTAGGTAGGTAAGTAGTTACAGAGGCTGGCACAAATGCCCTTTAGTAGTATGCGATAAATAGTTAAAATTTATAATATATGGCCGCTAGAGGGGCTCCGATGTGGTCCTAGCCTAGGGCGCTGCCGACATTTATTATAATACACCTCTGGTTCAGATATTTCCAATATATTGTTAAGAAATGATACATTAACAAAAAATATTAATTCAAACAATATTATGAATTTAATAGTAAGCTAAACCCTTAAAAACATATGAAAGATATAATTTTTCAAATGAGTATAATAATTTGGCCCACTGAATTACAAGTTCTGGTTGGTAGATTCATAACTGAGAATTTAATGATAGGCAATCAAGGAATATATAATAATATAAAGATTTTTCCAATAAAAGGGTATTTTGTTTAGATAAATTTATTTACCTACTATCATTATTCATCTAGTGGGGGTTCGGGTAGGCTAGGCGGTAGCATGTCAACCAGCTAACCAAGAGGACCCGAGTTCGAATCCGGCTCGAGGCATCCGGCTAAAATCTGACCCCCGAGGTAGAGACAAATTTAAAAATATAAATAAATAGTATCGTAAATGACTTATGGCTACCATGGCCGAAAAGCCAAAAAAAAAATTATTCATCTAGTATCATACAAGCTCATTAATAATTAAATAACAATTCAATTTTCTATTAATATTAATACATATTAAAATGTAACTATATTTCATATGTAAATACGCACATATAGGTACATATATATCATATTAAACCTAATAATAAAATTCAACCCTCTATAAGATTAAAATAATCTTGTGTCGAGGGTTAAAGTATGTATTGGAAGGTTTTCTCTTTATAGCTTTTGAACTGACGTTTCGAAGAATAGAGTTTCCATTGATGATGGAAGGAATAAAAATATTTTCTCTACACCAACGAGCATTGAAAAAGGAGTCATACTTCCTTCATTGACCCTTTAAACTCTGAAGAAGGAGGGAAAATCCTTCGAAACCTCGGTCCAAAAGTTGTAAAGAGAAAACCTTCCAATAAATAATCTTTTAATGGAAATAATCTTTTTATTTATTCTTGGACTGCCTTCCATTAAATCCTCAGTTATGTTATCTAATTATTTATTAGATATATGATGGGAATTCATGGGTAATGAAAATAACAATTTCCAAATAAAATTTTAATTTCTTTTAACTTCAGCACAAATTGTCTAGGGCTTGGTGGATAAAATCACTCTAAAAGAGAAATAAATGAGATTGTCCTCTGCTTGATGCAAATAAACATATTTATATATTTACTGAAACAACGACATCACTTTTTCAGGAGGATCAATATAATAAAATTGTATTAAGAACGTATTTATTATATAGACTTAAAATTTCTAAATTTTTCTTTTTTATATTTTTAGGGTCATGGTGATTATGAAGAAATTTCTGATGAAAAGGATTTTTTTGACATTTCCAAAAAATCCAAAGATATGGTCTGTCATTTCTATAAAGATGATTCACCGAGATGTAAAATAGTTGATCATCATTTGAAGATTTTGGCTAAAAGTCATATCGAGACCAGATTTTGTAAATTGAACGTTGACCGAGCGCCTTTTCTCTGCCAAAGACTTCGTATTAAAGTCATTCCAACAATGGCTTTGATCAAGGATAGTAAAACAAAAGATTATATTGTTGGTTTCACAGATCTTGGCAATCATGATGAATTCAGTACCGAAATGTTAGAATGGAGAATTGCTCAATCCGGATGCATCACCTACACTGGGGATCTCCTTCAGCCGCCAGATGAACAGAAAAAAAATAAAATGAATATCGTCAATAAAAAGAAAACGATACGTGGAAAATACTCTGATGATGAAGATGACGATCTTGATGAACTTAACGAACTTTAAATTCTCATTTATTAAGGCCTAATAAATCCACATCAACTGCACTTCTAATAATTCTTTGCTTACTCATGCTTTAATTTATATTTATATTATTTTTATATTCTATTTTAAATTTATTTAAGTCTAGAATTAAATAATTTTAACTTAAAAAAAAAAAGAATATATTTCCTTATTAATTAAATTGTTTTAATAATACTTTTTGCTATTTGTTATAATATTTTTTTAAGTTTCAAAATTATTAAGAGCAGATGATTTCTGGTTACTAACATAAAATAGGAATCCAAGAAATTCATTTCTAAACTCACACGTAATTCAAAAAATTTTATTATAAGCCCGGAATTTGTTTTTTATTTTAAATTCAAATACACATTGAGCGTTTTAATTCAAAAATTAAAACTTAAAAAAAAATATTATCACAAATACATTTCATTTTCCGTTCATTTTAATAGAATAATATTTACTTAGATATTAATTTATATATGAGTTGTTGAGAAGCCAATGTGATTAAGTCTTTTGGAAGATTGCGAAATTTTACTAAATTCTTTCTTATCCAACAAATTAGGTTTATTCTTTTTGGTACAAAAGGTTTTACTCCTTGTTTCGGTTTTCATCAGTATAGCACCTACTTTTTATTTCTTAATATGTTTTATAATGAGGTTGGGATTTATAAAACATCAATTTTAACGACTTTTATTGGCTTCCGAACGATTCTATAGGATGATTTTTGTCCATGATTTCTAAAGTTAATTAATGGCTCGTGGGAATATAGACAAAACAAAAGTTAATCTCAGGAATGATTCGTCGATTTAAGTTGCTAATCGACGAAACGTTCAACTAGGATAATTTTTATTTATGAAAAAATTATATTAATTTATATATCATTTATAAAAAAGACCGTTTTATTATCAAATAAAAAGTATGTGACTAAATTAAGGAGAACATTATCATAATTCATGGTTTGCACATCATAAGACTTTCAGTTAAATCTATTATATAACAAATTGAATAATTTAAAATAATAATAAAAATCTTAATTTTCTAAAATGCATCGATATTTACTTAAAAACAGTCCATTAATTATAACAAATGAGAGCTAATCATCTTTAGTATCATACACCTTCCTAAACCATCAAAAATAATTAATTAAAAGACATTCAAATTTTAAGAGAATAACATTTTTGAATTGAATATTAAATAGTTGCCATTGATTAAAAAAAGACTGTTTTATCAATTTGTTTTGGATTTGAAATGTAAAACTTGGACCTTCTTTAAGCTAGTTTTTTCACAAATGCAAAAATTCAAGAAGTGTTTGAAACTTGGAATATAAGTCATTAAAATCATAATATACATACTGTTAAAATTTGAAGTCGATTTACCACACCAAACATGAAATAATTGCAATTAAAAATGACATTTTTCACATAGGGTAGAGATAGGGAAAGGGTGGGGATATGATCATTATTTTATTTTTTTTCATTGAAGGACTTTCACCATCTTGATTAAAAACTAATATTTGTTAGAATAATATATTTGGAGTAACTTAAAAAAAAAATTGAGATTATTTACCACGTAGTTTTGATAAAAAACAAAAAAATCAAACATATTTGGGCGATTATTTTTAGTGGAGGGGATTTAAGCACAATGGCTTGGAAACGATCCGGCTAGTATGTGTGTATCCATATAGATTTCGTAGTGGACAGTCACGTTAAAAAAAATACCGTAAAATTTTAGTTCCGTTCATATTTATAGAGTGGTTTACGAGGCTAAAACTTTTTGTGTGGATTGTCGCGAAAGAACTCCTTAATTTCTGTTTACTTGAATAACGCTCTTTTTTACATAGAGATAATTTAGATTGAATTCATTCAAATTATATATAGGGTAGACAAATTAATACTTAAAATCCAGAATTTACCCTGCACGAATATTCAATCAGAACAGAAAATTCCGAATGTACTATGCCACTCAATTAATTAACCTGGAACATAGTATTACTATTCCAATCCCATAATTCAGAAAAAAATATTAATTTTAAAAACGAATGAAATTTTAAGCAACAAAAATGCAAAATTGCTAATTTTAACAAAAGGTCTAATATAAACTACTTCTCTAAGACAAATCAGAAATTTATAGAAAAAATTCTTTTTCGGGAATATTTTTATTTTTTATTTTTATTCAAGGTATTCTCATCTCCAAGACTATCTGTAACATCATTATCATTTTTAAAAATATTTATATGTTTATAGAGCTGCTTTATTATTCTTCCATAAAGCAACTAATTTTAAAATTCTTAATTGTTAAAGAGGGAATTTCTCCCTTAACGCTTTGAGATTGATTTTTATAACAATTTGTATTTATTTCATAAAACAATCAAGAATTAATTTTAAAATGATTAAATTACATCTAATATTTGTTATTAACAACTAATAAAGGTTCGGAGTCGAAGGTACAGGATACGGGTCTTGAACACCTGAAGGTTGTAGTTCTTGGGGAGAGGAAGCGCGTTCAAGTGTCTAAAGGTCTTAAGTATAAAAATATCGGCCAATTCGTTATTAGTTCGATTCTTATTCAATTTGACAGCGAAGGGATATTGAGAGCGTTTTCTTTTGGAATCTTTTAATATGTGCACTGAATCAGCCTACTAACGTGTAATGTCATAATATCTAATAGCTTTTATATTTACTTATTTATAGCATAGACAACATGATGCACGCCTACATGCTCAGCACGCCCAAGTGCATTAAGTTGAATAAGCTATTAGATTTCCAAATCATCTGTTGCACTGAGTACAGTAAGGGTGAAGTTAAATCGCCCAACAGAAAATGCAATAAGGACAAGAAAAAATTGCAATTTGTAGAATTTTAAGGAGAAGGGAATTAATAAAATATATTGCCTTTATAATAATATAAATATATATTTTAAGTAAAAGAAAGAGAAATATGAAAATTTGAATAAAAACTTACAAATGATTAATTTTTGATTAACACTATTTTATACTTAAAAAATTTTATACATGTTTTCTTTTTATATTGCTTTGTTATTTTATATTATACTTTTATAATAAATAGTCCAAAATCTATTCGTCATTCCATTTCCTCTTTAGTTTAATATACATATTAATTCAGTAGTATGAGGCGCTTCGCCTAGGCTGTTTTATCTCGGTAAAATTGAATAATATTAAATAAACAAACACATATGTTAAAAATCAAAACATTTAATCCAAATTTTAGTTCTTAAATTCTCATGAAAAACAACGTTCTGGTTCTATTTAATTGGGAGATTTAATAATTTTAATTTCTTTGGAAAGCCCGTGGGGTTCTGAGGATTATCAACAATATATCCTTCTAAATAAGGACCAGCTGAATTTCACCCTTCTTCGATTTCTGAGCTTTAAAATTAATTTTTTAACCCTCCATTGAATATTAACACCCGTTTAATTAAAGACTAATAGTCCGAAATATATATTTTTTTTTTATGATAATTATGAGAGAAGGAGTTACACCAAAAAGGTGCAACCCCTAAAGGCCTGGGTTGGCCCCTCCATCGTGAAAAGAAGAAAGAATTTTATGGGTTGGGCGGGGGTCGAAGGTATCTGTGGATATGGGTCTTAAATAGCTGAAGGTTATAAGTCGCGGGAAAAATGATGGCAGGGAGCGAGTTCCAGTCTCTGGAGGTCATAGGGACAAAAGAGTTGGCGAAAGCGCTTGTTCGACTTTTAACCAATTTGACAGCGAAGGGGTGCTGAGCGTTTGAAAACCGCGTGTTTCTCGCAAAGAGGGCATTAGGCATTGAGTTTAAAAAAAGTTTTTTGTTGGAAAAAATCTTCTAATTGTCTTCTAATGAATCCGAATTGTTATGAACACTTGATCACTTGCACTTCGAAGGGCAGTCAATAACTTAATTGTTTTTGGTAGTTGGGTTAGATTTACAAGGAGGTAAATACAACCTTTCTAACATGTAATAAATATTATTCACAACTCGGATACAGTTGAAGACAATCTAAGAATTTTTCACAATGAAAAGTTTTATTTCAGACTATTGGTCTTTGATAAAAAGGGTGTGTGAATACGGTTCAAAATGAGGAGGAGGTTTAAAAAACAATTCTACTCTCTGCAAAATGAAGTTTTAAAACTTGTTTCATTTTATTTTTGAGAAACCACAAATGTACTCTTTATACTAAATTGATTTAATTAAGGATCTAAATCCCCGCTAAAATTAGCTTTCTTGGCTTGGGAATTAAATAAATTTATTTATTTGAAACATTTAATTTTTGACCTTGCTAAAATATTTACACCTCTTAAATACCTACCCAGTAAATGTTTCCCTTTTTAGTTTTTTGTGCTTTAAAATATAGAAAATTAATTATTTGGGACCCACTAAATTACGGACTCCTGGACTTTTAAATAAGGGTAAGTATCTACACTAAATTCTAATTTTAAAATTATTTTTTTGAACTCTTCCTCCATTTTAATCTTCTTTGTGGAAATTTATACGCCTTTTAAATAATGGTTAACCACCCTGCTAAAAACAGTTTTTTGGATTTCTAGCCCTGGAGTTTTATTAATTTTAATGTTCTGGGATCTCTCTCCGCTTTCCGTCATATTTTGGGCCCCCAACGTCTGAGCTCAACCAACACTTGGCTAGAGGCAGTCCAGTTGATACGTCCTTTGAGTTTAAAATTTCATTTCTTATAGAATTATAATTTAAGAATTTTCGATTTTTCCATAAGTTTGTGAAATTTTAGTACTCTAGCTTAGCTTATTGGGAACAGAGATTCAATTTCCTAACAAACAAATAAATTCCTCCCCTTATAAATATTATAGAAGATAAGATTTGTATACAATATATAATATAAATATAATATTTAGAAATATAACTTTTTTTAAATTTTTTTAATATCAAAAAAAGATTAATGAAAAAGATTAATACATAAAAAGAAATAATTTATTTTGTTCATAAAACTCTATATTTATAAAAGGCCATTATATGTTGACTGATGTTGAAACCAATTATTGTTGTAACAAGATAGAATAAAATAATTAAACATAATGGATACAGAAGATGATGAGTTTTTTCCAAAAATGGCAAGCCTAAAAAAAGGAAAAATACAAGTTAATATTAATTTCAAGAAAATTTTACAAGAATAAATCAAAAAGCTCCTTTGCTTGATTTAAATCAAATGTGATGACAATTTAGTTCAGATAAAGTGAAGAAACACTTAGAGAGAGCCGAGGGGTGAACCGTGATTGGAATTAGGTGTACACGGCTTTGGAATTATTTTGGAATTCATTAGATAATTCCCCTTCATCTATTGTCTTCTACTTGGAAATGAAAGTAGAAGTGGAAGTAGGTGTACACGATATTAGGTCGCGGTTCGCCCCTCAGAGAGAGCTAATTATCTGACTCAACTATATTAATTACGAAGTAATTCAGACAAGGATTTAAGTTCGATTTTTTTAATTAATTCCATTAATTTGCTCCACCTAATAGGAGCTTGTATTCCCAAATTAAATTCCCCTAACAACTTTAAATATACAAAGAGAAACAAAGGGGTTGTCCTCTGCTTGATGCAAATAAACATACAAACATATATATCGAAATTGTATATCTGTATATATATATATATATTTGTTTGTTTGAGACTATAGTTTCGAAGACTTGGTCTTCATCATCAGTCTTTTTTAATTATAAATATTATTTTTCATGGAGTCAATACCGTATGGATATTGACTCCATGAAAAATAATATTTATAATTAAAAAGACTGATGATGAAGACCAAGTCTTCGAAACTATAGTCTCAAACAAATAAAATATATATATATATAATATGTATAGATATGTAATTTCTATATATTTGTGTGTGTATGTTTATTTGCATCAAGCAGAGGACAACCTCTTGTTTCTCTTGTGAATCAACAACTCTGCTACTCTCGACAAAACAAAAAAATTTCAATTAAACTTTAAATATACTTAATAATTTCTCTAAATCGGAAAGATGGAAGAAAGTAAAAAGAATCAAACTATATTTTGTGTCCTTTAATTTTTAATTATTTAATTGAACGATTTGAACACCTTCAATTGTCCAACCTTAGCATAATATCAATCAATAATGTATTTTATAATATATACTTACAGCTATATCCTAAAAATGTTATATATATGTAGTAACCAATCGCAATGAGCCACAAAGTATTTCCAAATAATGTTGAAATGAACCAATCGTTGTCTATTAAAACTGAAATTTTAATAAAAAAATTATTTAAAAAAAAAATTCAATCAAGATTTCTTAGTAGTCGTATTTATTTTTCTTTAATTATTATTAAATCCGTTATTGTGAAAAAGAAATTAATGTTGAATCATGAGAAAGAAAATCTATAGATCTTAATTAAAAAAAGATTAATAACGATCAAAGTAAATAAATATTTTATGAGATAGTAAATTAATATCTCATAAAATATTTATTTACTTTGATCTTTATTAAAGATATTTCATTATTCGTTTCCATGATTAATAATTAAAGATGTTTCACCTTGCACCAACACCACAATCTCTATTAATTATTAATAAAGATCATGTGGTGAGCAAAACTGGTAGGTATTAATAAATTTAAAAATATACTTTATTTGAATTAATAAAATTATTTCAATATTTAAATTATTAAATTTATTTTAATAGTGTGACAAAAACGAATATAAATTCCACAGTCAATAAAGTTTTGGGAGAATGTTCATTAATTGTTTGGGAAGTTGATTCCAAAATTCTCCCATGACATTTTCAAAGTCAAAGAATGGATCATATTTTTCTTAAAGATCATCTTGGACTTGGAACAACTCGTGCTCCGTCCTTCTGACCAAAATTTCGAGTCTAACTTTATTATTCTGCAGAGCAACCATGATTTTACACGGCTCATGAATGTTAAGGAAATCGTCGCCTTAGAGAGTAAACCTGCTAATCAACAAGGAAATTTTACAAGGCAGAGAAAAAACAAATAAAATTTAATATTGTTGTTATGGAAAGAAACTATTTTTCACATTTTTTTTCTATAACTTACGATCGTAATTTTAAGTAGGAGTTTTAGTTGGACGATGTTGCATCTCTTTTACTTTCGAACAGTATTAATATGTCATATATGATAAAAAATGGAGTTAGCAGCTTTACTCTAAGGGCCGGTTGTATGTCGCAAAGTAAATGCTTTTTACCACTAACCAAGGGTAGATGGTAAATGGAGGGGCTGGGATGGCCAATCAGATGACAGGCACTCAAAGTTCCTGTCATCTGATTGGCCATCCCAGCCCCTCCATTACCATCTACCCTTGGTTAGTGGTAAAAGCATTACTTTGCGATACAAATCAGATGACAGGAAGGAGTACCTGTCATCTGATTGGCCATCCCAGCCCCTCCATTTACCATCTACCCTTGGTTAGTGGTAAAAAGCATTTACTTTGCGACATACAAATCAGATGACAGGAAGGAGTGCCTGTCATCTGATTGGCCATCCCAGCCCCTCCATTTACCATCTACCCTGGGTTAGTGGTAAAAAGCATTTACTTTGCGATATACAACCGGCCCTAAGCAGACGAAATAACTCTTTGTTGTCTTGCCGATCTCAACCCCATTGTGGATGTTTGAGATATTTATTTATTTTTAATTGCATACCTTTAAAGATCATTAAATAAATATAAAATTGTTGAATATAAATAGAAAGGTTAGTATAAAATAAAAAACAAAATTATATAAATGATGTAAATGAATGAAAATAATTATATATAGGCGTATTTTCTTTTATTAAGGGCCTACAACACACTCTTTTTGTTTTTTTTACTCCGTCTTGTCTGTGATAACTTGGTTTGTCCAGGTGTGTAGACAAAAACCGTGAACTTTTTACTCTATCTTTTGCACAAAGCAATTCGTATAGGCAAGATGGAGTAAAAAGAAAGCCTGTGGAAAGCTCTCTATACAAGACACCCTGTTGAATTTAGATATGCTTCGGCTCAATCACCATAAGAAAGTCATTCAGTTATGTCAACACTTTGAATATGTCCTAAGAGTAGTGGAAACAACTTTCCCAACAATTAACAAAATGACAACTTAATCTTGCATATACCAAGATATTGTCATGTTGGATTAAATGTTAGAGAATGAAAAATGGAATAAAAATGAACAATTTTTTGTTAATTTTTAATTATCTATTTTCACCATAGTCTTTAAAGTGAAATATTTTTCTTCTTTCTGTCTTTCATTTAATTTTAATCTTCTTTCTTAAATTCTATTTCTTATACTTATGTATGATTCTCTGATATTAATTTACAGAATAAAATGAATTTTCATTTTTTTAAATAGGCCTAAAATTACTCGAGATATTCAGAAATCTACAAACTGAAAAAAATTTTAAGCAGTTTGTTTTGTGAAAAATAAAATTAAAATTATGAGTTTTTGTTAATTTGTTTTCAGTACGAAACTTGCTATTGTTGATGAGAAAATTAGTTAAATCAAAAATATGAGCTAGCAGATAAAGACCATTTCAAAATAACGAATTCACTTAATATCATAGTTGAAAGAATCTTTAGGGTTGGACTATCCATGTTAAAAATATAAAATTAAGTTATTTTTTAGGGCTTCGAGTACCAAAAAAGATAAAAAAAGAAATCTTTATAGCAAGACTTCGTTAGGCCTATCAGTTTATTCCCTCTGAAACAGAACTATAGCTTCTTAGGAAGTTAAAATTCGGTATGTATTTAAAATTTGATAATCAGCCAGCAAATAGTGCAATGATTGACCAAATCCCAATCAATAAGCCTTCAACGAAAGAGAAATTTATCTAAGCCAACGGATGTTATCTTGCAATGTTTAAATTTGCAACTCTTTGATTTACATGATGTATAGAAATTCATGAAAATAGCATAGTATATTTCGAAGATAAATTATTTTCTAATTTTTTCATGGGTGGTCACATCCAAAAGATTCTCCCAGGTAATTAAATCTTTCATTTTTAAATTTAAGAGAAAATATAATTTAATGGATACTTTTTGTTTCTAATAAATAATCATAACATTACCATTGTAAAAAATTAGTTGAATCACATGGAGAAATATTAGTAAAGGGAAGAAGGCGTTGAGATGAACATCAAAGGAATAGGCCCATTCAACATCTTGATCAAATTGTAGGCTTGATTTTATAAGGTATCGATTACTTATAAACCTGTAGGAAAAAAACAAATATTTGATATAGGTTGTTTAGAAAATTTATTTAATTTATTCAGTATGTGTGTCGAAATTCTTGGTGATTTGCTAACATTGTTGTAAATTTAATAAATTTTTCATTCATTCTAATTTGTTCTGTTTGATTTATTAAATCCCCAAAATTTGAATATGAAAGTTAACATTCCACGCAAAGCTATTACATCAATTTCAAGAATGAGGACTGGACACTCATCACTGAAGTTACATCTGCATCGAATTGGAGTGGTGGAGTCCCCATTGTGTAGGTGTGAACTTACCAGTGGTGTGGTCATGTGCTGCTTGAATGTGAGCTAAACAAAAAGTGGACACAATTGCTATACTGTGAAATCAACGAAAGTGTAAAATTCCCAATAAATAGTGATTATCTTTTGTCCTTGTGTGAGTGCAGTGAAAAAGTTGTGATGGCTCTTCAGAGATTTGTACTAAGGGCTAGTGTAAATATTTAAAATTATAAAATAATACAAAGAATGTGATTGGCTAAATGGTTCTGACCAAAAGCCAGGAAGGGGGAAAAAAACCTTCTCCTTTAAAAAAAAAAAAAAAAATTGAATATGATTTATACATCGAGTGTATCGCTTAAGGGATAGGGATTGCAATGCATTTAACTCGATATACTAGCCTTATTCATGTGTATAATAATAATAAATATCTAGTATAAAAAATACTTTGCTGGATGGATATTGTAATTCGATGGAAATTTGATATATACACTCAACAGCAAAAAAAAACAGGACTAATTTTTTTCTTTTATGATAAAATGAATTAAAATAAATTTTCTCATAAGATAACAGAACCAAAATATATTTTGATAATTTAAAATGTTAACACTTTCGATTAATTCATGGAAACTTAATATTTTTATTTTTTTTTATTTAATGACCTCGGAAATGGATCCATTTGGCCAGTTTCTTTTTTTTACAATATTTACATTTTTATATTTACATAATTATATACAGTTGCATTATTATTTAACACTGTTTACATTTTTATATCATATAAATAGTTTGGATGCTATTAATAGTTTAATGATTATCTCTTGAGTCACGGATTCATGACAGTCAGGATTGAGATAGCTAAGGATTAATCCCATTGATGTAGGGAATGAAATTTTACGAGCAGATCTAGTATAAAATAAGTCAATAGCTTTGTTGTTTTTTGAGCACCCTAGGAAGATGTGATTGACATCACCCATTTGGCTGCCATCACAGTCACAAAAAGGAGTGTCTTTTAGATTAAACTGAAAGAGTTTTCTGGGGGTTGCTGCATGACCCATTCTCAACCGTACAATTAGAACAATTATTCTCCTATATAAATGACTGTCATGAAACCATGAAACTTAATATTAAATCGAAAATAAAAAAAAAAATGAATTTAATGAAAATCGATTACTTATTTATTTTTTTTGTCTTTGAAACTGTTCATACCTTCATCGTATATAAGCTTTTAAAATAGCACGTGGGTGAAATACGAGATATTAAGAAACATTTTTTTCAATTTAATAGATTGCCGTTAAAATTTTCTGTTTTTTAAATTATTTATTTAGCCAGAAAAAATTAAAATGCCATTTTAGCTTTAGAAATAAATTTTTTAATTACCTATCTAGTCAAAATATGGAATTATTTTTTTTAATATTGTATTTATTCATTTTATATAAAAATTAACAAGTGCCCGGTTTTGCTGATGAGTGTACATTTAAATCTGCTAGCATTTGCTTTTTTTGACTTGAAAGACATTCTAAAAATATAAACAATTTCTTTTTAAGCAAACGATCGAATTATGTAGCCTTGCGATTGCTGATGACGTTGTCTTATTATTTTACAAAATGTCATTATCTTTGACCATTTTTTGATGTCATATTTATATTACATGATAGTACCTATAAAAAAGATAAAGAACAGAGACGCTTCTAGAATGAGTTAGCGAATCAAGAGACTAAGGGCCAGTTGTATGTCGGTTGGTAAAGTCTTTGTAAAAGTTGACAAAAACCTTAGAATTGACCTTGTGCCCGGCGGATGGCCAATCAGATGAAAGTGTGCGTCATCTGATTGGGCATTCGGCCAGGCACAAGATGGATTCTAAGGTTTTACCCTTTGTCAACTTTTACAAAGACAATAAGTAAAAATATATTTTTCTAGGTGGGTTTCACAAATAAAACAAATATATGTTTTGAGTTTTTATCTCGATATATATTTCGGGTTATGAACTCGAACATTTCTTAAATACACTCATTACAATCTGGAAGTGAACAAATATTCAAAAGAATACCCTTCATTTCTAATCATTTGACAACTCCATTATGTTCTTCCCTTAGATCATATGGAATTACTCCTGCTTTGTATAATAACAATAATTTAGGCTCTCGATTAATTAATAATAAAATAGACAAAATTGATAAATTAGACAAAGCAGGAGTGTATAAATTGACTTGTGATGATTGTGACGCATTTTACATAGGTCAGACTGGCCGTTCCTTCAGAAAACGCTACTCCGAACATGTTGGTGCTCTTAAACGCCTTGACCGATCAGATAACATTAATTTAGAATCAACCTTTGCTTTCGCCATTCATTTACATTCCTCTAATCATTCGGCCTCTATTAATAATCCTATTCCTATTCATTTTGAAAGAAAAGGCCTTAGGTTGGATCTTTTAGAGTCTACTGAAATTAAAAGAGCCCTTTCAAATAATAGCAACATCCTTAATAACCAATTAGAAGTTAATAAAAATACGATTATAGATTATATTTTATAATATAAATAACCTAAAAATTATTTTCCATTTTCAAAATTTCTATTTTAATATTTTACTATTGTTTCTTTCGATTTCGTAACCCCCCCCCTCCCTTCCCTTATTCTACTCCTTCCTTCCTTTATGTCTAAGTCCAGGTATAATTCTAAGCCCTAGTTAAACTACCTTTGTTCATTTGTCTATAAATACAATACTCAATACCGCATTCTTTCCCCCCACAATCTACTTTCTTCCCAAATGAACTTCACTTATACATATGTTTCCAATTTTATATTTAGTTTTCTTTTGTAACTCCTGATGATTGGCTCATAACCCGAAATATATATCGAGATAAAAACTCAAAACATATATTTGTTTTATTTGTGAAACCTACCTAGAAAAATATATTTTTACTTATTATCTATTAAAATGTTTCACCTAGAACCGACACCAAATTCTTTAAAGATTTTACAAAGACTTTACCAACCGACATACAACTGGGTCTAATAGTCGAATCACTTTTCTGAATTGCATACAGGGTCGAAAATTCAATCAAGTGCTAGTGGATTAAAGTATTTGCATCAATTTATGCTATAACTTTGTATTTTATAGCAAAAAACATTTAATCAAATAAACGAAAAATAAGAAATTTAATAATTTGAAAAGGTTAGAAATAATGAATGCGTTTAGAAATTCCAGAGATAACTCGACCCCACTCTTTTGTTTATTTTTTGGGTGAGACAAGAGATCCACTGCAAACTCGCTCCATATTTAATAGGCCCTAAAGTAGGCCGTAAACGGTCAATCATTTTGATCAAAAGATTGAGTCAATCAATGACGAGCGCTTCAATCATTACTCAATCATCCCCTGAATCAACCTAAATATTTTGATGAAAACTCATTGGTAGTGGAGTTTCGATTAGGTTTCGGTGTTGGAAGTTAGCGGAGAATCCTCCATGGTTGCTGCCCAGTGCGAGATTGAGGGAAAGATTGAACACCTTTCTAGACGGTCATGCGCCTCTTTAATCATTTGCGTCAATCAAACTTTCTATCAATCACCGTCAATGAATGACTCAAGCATCATACGGTTTCCTAGACGGTCAATCATGCTTGACTCAATCATTTTTGAACAAAAGATTGACCGTCTAGGGCCTACTTAATAAGGATATAATTACCATAGTAACGTTGAAATAACTAATCCAACAACTAAACAATCAACTACGATCACGTATAAAAGAAAATTGAAAAAATCCCAAAATCCAAGCTTTAATACAATCGCAAATCCTATTGATGATGCTAAAAAAGAAATTAAAAATTAAATTTATAAGTACATTAATTTATAATAAAAAATTGATATTTATGAAAAAGTTTATCATACCAAAGAGGCAAAAACTAAGAAGTACGAAAAATGCAGGATCATCTCTTGCAAATTGTGACTTGGTTTCTGAAATTAGAGATTAGAATAAAAATAAATATTAAATATTTTATTATAATTATACTTGTGAATAAAAAAATTCAATTAAACATATTATTTTTACAAACTAGTAAAGGAAAAATTATGAAATTTAGAAAAAATTATGTTCTTATATATACTATATATATTTATCTAGATTAATTTGTAGCAACGCTTAGAGAAATTTCTCTAAAAAAATTACCCTCTTGCCTAGAATCGAACCGACGAACTCTTGAACTACGGTCATCAGCTCTAACCACTAGACCAATGTCACATTAATATTTATAACTTGATTTCTTTTACTAAGACTATATATTTTTGATTTAGACTTTGTGTCTAGATAATATTGTATTCATTTGAACTCGAATGAAAATTAAAAAACACCAATAGATTTTAAATTAAGAAACATTAAATATATATATTAATTAACGAGGCAAATTTGAAATATAATTCTCAGCTCGGATTTTAAACTGATGGCTCCAATCGATTTTCATTAACCAGGCAAATTTGAAATATATATATTCGAATTTTGAAATGAAAGACTCCAATTCATTTTAAATTAAGAAACATTAAATATATTGATAATTGTTCCTCCCCCCCCCCTCGCCACTCAAAAATTAAAGATGCGAAACTTTTAAGAGACGATGTATTTCCGATAGTTTACGGGTATACATTTGGAGTGTGGTTTTTTAAGAGGAATAAAATTTTTGGACCGAGACGCTGCCCGCCAGGGCACTCAGCCCGGAGGGCCGAGCTTCGAGGGCGTGCCGAAGGCACGCACGAAAAGCTCGTTTTATTATAGTAACCATAAAATATAAAAACAAAATTTTTTAAGATTTCTTAATTTTTCCTCTTTTAGAGTGTAAAAAAAGAATAATTTTTGAGGTTTAATTAATATACAGTCTGAATATAATAGCAAATAAAAATAAGCAGAATATAGGTATATAAAAATAAGAACCTTTTCTATATTGAAAATTTCTATAAACTTTTTGTGGACTATAAAAAAGATAAAGCAGTTGCCATATGGCAAATTCAAAATCCATTTGTTTAAATTTTATAAGACGCCTTAAATATATCTGGCGTTTCGCATTTGCTGTCATACAATCCATTCTACAAGAGGAAAAAGACAAAAATCGATTTATTAGTTACATTATATTTGTAGATTGACAGTAAAAGTTAGGGAGGTGCGGAGAAAGTATCAGGTTTTCGGTCAAAAATAGCACCTTATAGTTTATGTAAGATTTATTGTTGAATAATTTGATGTAAATAAATAAATAAATCTTTATTCCTCGAGCTGTTTAGAGGCACAAATCCTCAATGCAATTTATCTACAACAAATTAACAAACATCAATATAAATTAATTAGAACAATATAATGTTAATCTATGAATCTGTTTAATGATTTTTAATATTTTAGAACAATGAATGCTTGAAAGCTTGGAAATTAACCATTAAGAATGTTATGTTTGATCAAAAACCTGATTGTTCTGTTAATATTAAAAAATAAATTTTGGAATAAATGTACTTACCATAAATGTGTGATTAGATTAGAGGGTGGCTGAAATTTTCATGTTAAAATGATTCAGCAAACAGACAATATTGGTAAAAAAATCACGAGTGTCATCTACTAAATCTGAGTTGTCATGGATGATTTTTTTACATGTCAGAAGGGTTGTGTTCATTCCCCTCGGGAATCGAACCCGAATGCCAAAATTAGTATCAATCCGTGCCAATTAGCTAGCCTGTGAGATGAACTTTCTGACACATGTATCGGATGACACTCTCTTGTGATTTTTTTAAAAAAAAAAGTCTGCTTCTATCGGCAATTTGAACTTTTATATTCAATGTATTTATATTTTATATATTAAGGTAGTTGTTCCGCCAAATGCGTTTTCTTAGGATTTTTTTGAAATTCATACAGATTAATTTAAATAGTTCTGCATCGATTGGTGGCAAAACGAAATTTATGAACAATACAGTTCCGGAGATATTAAATTTCAAAAATCGAGTTTTTCAGGCTCTTTAACATTGCACTATAGGGGATATCAGAAAATTTACATACATATTTAATTATAATTAAGAAACCCTTCTTACCATTTTTATAAAAAACTAAACCAATATTAAACAATAACCAATACATATTTTAAGACAATTTTGATTCATAGTTACAACACAGTTTCTGAGATAATAAGGAATAAATAATGAAAAATGTATAAAAAAAAATTTACACTAAGAACAATTTGGCAACAGCGCATTTATTTAACCAGCGAAAGATGTATAAAGCGCGCATGCTCTAGATTTTTTCAAAATTATAATTTTCATAAGGTGTAACGTAGGCGTTGATTACATTTGTTAAAAAATAACAAAACGATTTTTATAGAAATTTAAAATGTATTTTATCTGTCATTTTAATATAAAAATATTCAATCCCTTACAATGGTGCCAGATTTGTCAAAAGCACGGGATTGGCTAGAATTGGTACATAAACAGCAAAAAATTTTGGGCTTATGAACTATGAATCCTTATTGTCTGTTCTATATACTCTAGCATTAACTTTTTGCTAGTATTGTCGCGAAACAACTACCTTAAAATAGTCCATGGATGCCGCATTACATGTTTATATGTCAAAAGTCACAAGGATCCGATTTAAATGTGAGAAGGAGGATAATATTCCCTTCTTCTTCGGGTTTTAAAATAACCAAAAACAACACTGATCGGGGAGACAAGGAGGTTGCGGTTACATGGTTCCTTTTTGGTCATTATTAAACCCTGAAGAAACAGGAAAGATACTCCGAAACGTCGGTTTTTAAAAGGTTGAAAAGGGCATAATAAATTATTTTATTTGGAGATTGGTTTATTTCGTTATCATGGGCTACTTCATTAAAATTTCATTGTTTGTGAGATATTTTAAAAAACTAAGCAAACCCCGTAATTGTTTTCTGAATAATACTTCTCTATATTGTATATGATAAAATAAAAATTAAAAAAATGTTTAATGTCAAAGATTAAATAATAATCGAGTGGATATTGATGAGGCAGTCCAAAAAAAGAAGATAACTTATAGTATCTTTTTATTAATAAACCGACTTTTCGGAGGCTATTCCCTCCTTCTACAGGGTTTTGAAAAGTCAGTGAAGGAAATCCAATGCGACAGTCCCCTCTATCTCCTCTTTCAGTGGCAGTAACAATAATATATTGTATTTCATTCTCAGCAGAATTATAATGACTTCAAAAGCCTGAAGAATGAGGGAATAGCCTCCGAAACGTCGGTTTATGAATAAAAAGATGGTATAAATTATCTACTTTTTTTGGACTGCCTCATCAATATCCACTCAATTTCATTTATCAGTCCGTCTCCAAAAATTACTCCAATCTTATTAAATAATAAATTAAGAGGGATAAATAAAATTTTCTTTACCTATAAGCAGCAGGAACGGGTAAAGGTGAACCAGCTCTAATGGAGCTTCCAAATGAGCTTCGACTTGGCGTAGGCGAAGTGGAATATCTTGCACTCATTTTTTAAATTAATTATTCTAAAAAATTGTTTAAAATAAGAATATGATGTAAACATCTTTATTATTGGAAAATATTTACCATTTTTTTTATAGTTTATATTAAGTAATCCTTAGGAAATTTAATTAAGCCCATATACAATATGAAATCTTATTGGGTAATTTAATAGATATATTCAAGTGTTAATTATTATATATTTTATGACACATGAAACATGCCAAATTTTCATTTCCAATTGACAAGTGGTTAGTAATATTAATGTCCGCGAGAGGATCCATAGAGAAAAGATACATCTCTATTTGCTCACTCACTAAACTTCTTATGAATTCGAATTTTATTTATTCTTAATTAATAATAATTCAACACTTTATTTATTATTAGAGAGCAGAATTTTGGTTCTTAAGAATTCATAAATTGCTGCATATTATAGGTACTTGATGTAACAAAATTAGTTTCCTAAATATTAAAAAAGTAGGGTAGCGGCTACAGTCGTTGGCCCCCTTAAGCAACTCCTAGCAGCTTTCAATGCATATCCGGGCAAATTGTGGTACAATCTGGGTCAAATTAGGAATACAGCACATAGATACTATGAGCATTTTGATAAATAAAACAAAAATGTTTATTTTCTCATGACATTTTCAAAAAGTACTTTTATTTGAAAATTTCTAAAAAATGCAGTTATTGGCCCCCTGTAATAGTTATTGGCCCAGGTATTCCATAGTGATTGGCCCTGGGCCACTGTTACTTCTTTCATGTAAGCTGTTTTATTGTAGGATCATTGAACATGATATTCAAAGGTTCTTTTCCAACTAGAGGCCTGCGCTTATCTAGTCACTCAGCTCAGGAACTGAATACACATTTCTTGTAGAGCTTGTCTTCTTGGGATCGGATATACCTATGACCGAGCACAGCAGACCAAGGATAGTCCAGAATATCCGGCCTTTCAGGCCATTTCCAAAGACGACCTATTTTTGTCATTGATGAAATTGTCACTGGATTTTCGTCATTGTGTTTATTTTGGTAATTTGACCGGGGTAAAGCTGTGCATTGTACCTGAATGCAACGAACTCTCCGACTTTTCTGGAAAAAAGTCGCCTAAAATGTCTCGCTTTTTTACATAAATAGTTTGCAAAAAGTCTGAATAGTCTGCAATTTTGTAGATAAATAGTCTCTGAATAGCTTTTGTCAGGAAAAAAGTATATACTTATACCTTTTCATGAATTTTATGTATGTTGACAAAAAAAATTAATTTTTAAAGGAATTATTTTAGAATAAGGAAATACCTAAGTAAATATAATATAAAAAAGATTAATTTTTATAAAATAATTTACTGGTTGGGAAACCCTGCTCTAAAGAATAATAAGTTTGTTGAAAAACATTTTTGTAATGCACATTAGTTGCTTTTTACCTAAAGAGTAAAAAAGCGAAAAGAGCCCTTCAAAGAGGTCTCCCATAGAAAATATTTGAAATATATTAAAATTATTATATACCTATTGCACAATTTATTATTTGTGACATATTGAAGCTATTGATAAAATAGTTTTCAATGGAAAGACACAGAGGATTAAAAGACTTATAATGTAAAATTACAAAAACAGCTCTAACTTTTTGTGAATTGTATATTTTTTTTATAAAAAAATAAATAGAAATTCTTTTATAAAACAATCTCAAAACATTTATTAGAAATGAAAACGTTTCGGGAGAAAAAGTCTCCCTTTAACAATCAAATTCGAAAAAATAGTTGCTTTATATTTCCTTTTTTTAATTTCTAATAAACTTTTTGAGATTGTTTGATAAAAGAATTTGTATTTTTCAAATAAATAAAAATTAATGGTTAATTTTTAATTTTATGAACGAGAAAAAAAAACACATTTTTTTCAGATTTTTCCTTTTTTTTAGTGGCGTAAATAACAGCCTCATAGGCCCTGGCTGTGCGGATTACGAAATGTGAACAAGCCAAAAAATTTAAAGAATTGGTGGCACCCTAGGTGTTAGCGAGAGACCCCTTGAAAAATTTCCCCTTGAAAATCAGTGTAAAAGGTTTAAGGAATTCCGCTACCTAGGAAGTAAAATAACATGGAATGGAAGGAGCGAAAACGAAATTATATCAAGAATTGCCCAGGCAAAAATGGGGTTTAATTCAAAACAAAAACTACTATGCTCCTCCTCAATCAGCTTAGAAAACAGGAAGCTGCTATTGAAGACATATGTATGGAGCATAGCCATGTACGGGTGTGAAACCTGGACAATTAGAAAAGCGGAGAGAGAGATTAGAGGCTTTCGAAATGTGGTGCTACAGAAGAATGATGAATATCAAATGGATGGATAAAATTACAAATGAAGAAGTTCTTGGAAGAATCGGAGAAAAAAGAACCTTGTGGAAGAGTCTGAAGAAGAGAAGAGGTCAGATGATGGGGCACACACTGAGACATGGGGGACTGCTTAGGGATATCTTGGAGGGAGGTGGGAAAGAAAAGGGAAGGGAAGACCCAGATTAGAATATTTCAACCAAATAATTGGGGATATGGGATGCCAGACATTTAGAGAGGTCAAACAGCTGGCGGGGGACAGAGTCGAGTGGAGACGGATTGTTGCATCAAACCAGTCTTAGGACTGTATACCCGACGATGATGATGATGATGATGATGATGATTTATAGGCTTTTATAAAAGAATTACTCATTTATCTATATATATAAAATCAAGGTTTTGTCTGTACATTGCTCCAAATCACGCCAAATTTTGGTTGCAAACATTTCAAGCAAAGTTATGAACGAAAACACCCTCAACAAAATTACTGTCTGTCTGTTTCAGTGGTTTCCGAAAAGTTGCTCACGATTCAAGTAAAAACGGCTCAAGGAATTATTATGAAATTTCATATTTACATCAGATGTCTTCTAACTTACGTTTTTAGCTAAATAAGGTTTTGATATTTTGACCCCAGGAGGAGGTTGGGGGGGGGGGGGCACGATATGAAAATTATCAAATAACTCCTAAACCATTAACCCTATGGCAAATTTTATAATAAACAAAGATGTAGGGGATGTGATTTCTGACAACTTTTGTTTAAAAAATATCCCCAAAAATCCACCCAAAAAAGGGGGAGGGTGAAAAAATGTAAATTCTTGCCCTTGAGCAAACTCAACCAAATTTTGTATACATAATCTCTGGGCCTCTTGAGAGCTAGAAATGCAAAAACTAACCACCCAAAATAGGGGAGGGGGGGTCAAAAAGGATGTTAGGGTGCGGATGGAGTGTTGAGGTGGTGGTGTGGAGCCGGGGGTTCGGGGGTGTTGGATGGGTTTCGGGGGGCGTGGTGGGTAGGAGTGTGGTGTGAGGGCGGGGTTCAAGGGGGCGTGCCTTGCAGCTAGTAA
This sequence comes from Forficula auricularia, assembly GCA_024734495.1. NCBI lineage: Eukaryota > Metazoa > Arthropoda > Insecta > Dermaptera > Forficulidae > Forficula > Forficula auricularia. The sequence continues at coordinate 6,905,647 of JALMQS010000085.1, read as the reverse complement.
TAATATAAGATTATAATCTTATATTATTATAAATGAGCAATTATTGTATATATATTATTCAATCGGGTTCTCGAAAACGGATCTAACGATTTCGCCAAAAATTGGTGTACTTATCAAAAGTCTCATATGAGTTATTAGTTATTATACATATAAATTACTTATTTACATACATGCTATATCAAAATATAGGGGTTTAGGGGAAGGAGCGCACCTAAGTTTTTGTGCTGGGGAGGCACGCGTATTTGGTTACGCTCCTGTGGGTACAGAGAAGGAAGAAGAGGGGGAGTAAACTCTAAAACGTTGAGGACCACTGGACTAATGGTTTATGATATAATTAATATTTTTTTATCTCGTTACTCAAAAAAATATAACTATCCTGACTCTTGACATTCTTTGAATTTTCCGCCTTTTTAGTCATAAATGTTGTTAAAATAAATTTAATTTTAATATTAATTTGTTAATGAAATAAGATATTAAAATATAAATAATGTAAATTATTTTAGAAATGAAAGTCAATTTCGAATTATCAAATTTCTAATTGAGTTTGACTTTGTTTTTCTTAACGTCTAGAGTATTTGTGAGGGAATTTAAATCTTCTTATCCTCAAGATAAACTACATTCCAAATTTTCTTTATTCATTTGCGTATGCTATTTTGTGATAATTCAATTTTTCTAATTCTTAAATCATAAATACAATTATTCTAATTGATTTGATTTGTTTTGTTTTGTTTTCGCGCAGGATTTGTTTTCGAGCCGCTGTCAAAGTCAAACAACAATCTAAACATTTGACAAGCGCTTTTCTTATTCGATCGCATCTAACCAAAACAAATTCAACAAACGAAAATGAGTCGTAGAAAGAAGGCGAAGGTATTTTTAAGATTAAAAAAAATATATTTATTTATTTATTATAGAATAAATTTTTCTCAGTTACCCCGCAAGTCCGGTGTCATTTCCTAACCTTGTCATGTTTTTATTTACCTTTAGATTTTATCTAGCTATTTATTTATAATCACATTCATTTTTTAATCTGTTGAAAGAGATTAATAATATATTCGTTATAGATGATAAATAAAACTGCTGTCAATATGACCCTATAATATAATTTTGTTTAGTCTTCCGACGACATTTCGGATCCTCAACGAAATCCTTCTTCAGGGCAGAGGCCAGTAAACAAATCCTACCTCAAGTGCAAGAGAGAATGCCTTGGAAAATTGTTAATAAGTTCGAATTATATGACAAAATACCTTTGGATATTTTGATATTTGTTTATTAGTCCTGAAAAAGATAATGGGCGACGTTTAGAGTGGCAATTGCACTGTATCCTTCTTTAGGACAAAGGCTAGAAAACAAATTCAACACAAAGTGAGAAGGTGGAATTGAGAATGGCTAGGAAAAATTGTTAACAAGCTCATATTATATGACAAAATATCGTTGGTTATTTTAATGTTTGTTTATCTAGCCCTGAAGAAGGATTATCGACAGCGTTTAGGATGGCAATTACACAGTATCCTTCTTCAGGACAGAGGCTAGTAAACAAATCCCACGTCAAGTGGAAGAGAGAATTCCTTGGAAAATTGTTAATAAGTTCGAATTATATGACAAAAAATCTTTGCATATTTTGATATTTGTTTTTTAACCCTGAAGAAAGATCATGGGCTGAGTTTAAAGTGCAATTGCACTGTATCCTTCTTTAGAACATAGGCTAGAAAACAAATTCAACACAAAGTGGGATTGATGAGAGAATGCCTAGGAAAAATTGTTAATAAGCTCATATTATATGACAAAATATTATTGGTTATCCTGAAGAAAGATCACCGACAGCGTTTAGGCTGGCAATTGCACGGTATCCTTCTTCAGGACAGAAGCTAGTAAACAAATTCAACGTCAAGTGGGATTGAAGAGAGAATGCCTTGGAAAAATTTATTATAAATTTATTAGCCCTGAAGAAGGATCCGGGACGGCGTTTAGGGGGGACAACCTCTTTGTTTCTCTTTGTGAATCAACAACTGTGCTACTCTCGGCAAAACAAAAACTTTTCAATTTAATATAATTTTGTTTAGCCTTCTGCCAAAATTTCTAATCTTCAACTGTATCCTTCTTCAGGACAGAAGCTAGTAAGGTGTGTCAGGATAACTGGGCCATGATTTTACATTTTATTATAGAAATTTCGGCTTACCTATATAGTAACTCGTTGAAACCCTTGTTAATCTTTCAATAATTACTGAAATAATATCGATGATGATGGAGTGAGCCCTTGCAGAATAAAAATATGACTGGCGCAAACCCGACCCCTTCACTAACACTACTAACCCATAATAAAAGAATCATATTACATACCCTCTGGCTAAATGAACTATGTATCTGAAGCTAACCAAATAAAAAAAAAAGTTCGAATTAAATGACAAAATATCATGTGAAATTTTATTATTTGTTTTAAACAGTAAGTAAAAGCTAAATAAAATTATATTACACGAACATATTGGCCGCAGTTTTTTTATTCAACATCTATAAGGAAAAAAAATAATTGTGTCTCCATCTTCACATCTAAAAATATTTATAGATAATATTTATATCTTGATTATTAATTTTTATTTTTAATATTTTTATTTTTAATTTTCTTAATATAGGTTGAATACCGAGAGATGGAAGAAAAATATAATCAGCTCTTGGAAGAAGATGATGCTTTAGATTCGGGTGATAAAAAAATAAGCGGTCGCAGCAGTACTCCGGAGAAAAAAGGTGTGATACAAACGGAAATTAAAAAAGACGCTGTTAATATTGATCCGCCGATTGCTAATCTACCAGTGAATAAAGACAAAGATAAGGACAAAGAAAAAGACCCGAAGGAAATTAAAGAAGAAGACATCGAGCTGGATTCGGAGCAGGATGATCCGACCGGCCTGGAAGGAGCTGCATTCCAGAGCCGTTTGCCTTTTGATAAAATGACAGCAAACGAAGCCGCTTGTTTCCCTGATATATGCCAAGCACCCCCTCAAACGCAAAAAGTTTTTCTACATATCAGAAATCGACTAGTAAATATTCATTTCAATTTTTTGTACTATTTTTGAGTATCATTAACTTATTAGATTTTCAAAGAGAAACAAAGTGGTTGTCCTCTGCTTGATGCAAATAAACATACACACATATATATCGAAATTATATATCTGTATACATATATATTACTAGTTTCAAGGCCCGCCTTCGGCGGCCCTCTTGCTAGCTAGGCGGCACGCCCCCTGGAACCCCAACCCACGAACCAAACCCTCATACCCCCCCCCGAACCTCACCTAACCCCCCCCCCCTCCCCACACCACCACACCTAACCCCCGCACCACCACTACCCCTCTAGACCCTAACCACCCCTCGCACCCCACCGCGCGCCCTCCACGCCGCACCCCCACATTACACCCCACCCCCCACCCGTAACACCCCACAAAGCCTCTGGATCCTCACCTGAACCCGCACCAGCACACCACCCCGCACCCAGTTTTTGCATTTCTAGCCTACAAGTGACCCACAGATTATGTATACAAAATTTGGTTAAGTTGGCTCTAAGGGTAAGAATTTTCATTTTTTGACCCCCTCCCTATTTTGGGTGGTTAGTTTTTTCATTTCTAGTCTTCTAGTGACCCACAGATTATGTATACAAAATTTGGTTGAGTTTGGTCCAAGAGCAAGAATTTTCATATTTTGACCCTCCCCCCCTTTTTGGGTGGTTTTTTGGGGAAATTTTTTTAAACAAAAGTTGTCAGAAATCACATCTCCTACAACTTTGCTCATAATAAAATGTGCCGTAGAGTTAACAGTTTAGGAGTTATTTGATAATTTCCATACGTGGGCCCCCCAAACCGCCATTTGGGGTCAAAATATCAAAACGTTATATAGCTAAAAACGTAAGTTAGATGACATCTGATGCAAATATGAAATTTCATAATAATCCCTTCAGCCTTTTTTACGTGAATCGTGAGCAACTTTTCGGAAACGATGGAAATATACATACAGACATACATACAGGAATTTTGTTGAGGGTGTTTTCGTTCATAACTTTGCTTGAAACATGTGCAGCCAAAATTTGGCGTGATTTGGAGCAATGTACAGACAAAACCTTATTTTATATATATTTAGATTTATTATTATTTTTTTTATAATGATATTGATACAAGAAGAAGTTGCACCAAGAAGGTACAACCTCTGTAGTCCGTGGTGGACCCTTGTATCGTGAAGATAAAAAGAGATTTAGAGATTGGCTAGGAATCGAAGGTATCTGTGGCTGCTGGTCTTGAAAGATTTAAGGTTATAATTTTCTGGAAAGACGGTCCAGTCTCTAGAAGTCATAGGGATAAATTAATTGGCGAATGCGTTTGTTCGATTAGTATCCAGTTTAAGCGCGTAGGAGTGTTGAATCTTAGAAAATCGTGGATTTCGCGCATTTGTTTGAGACTATAGTTTCGAAGACTTGGTCTTCATCTTCACTCTTTTTTAATTATAAATATTTTTCATTGGATTAATACCGTATAGATATTGAAAATTTTCGATCTTTACTTAGGTGGGAGCCAGATAAAATTATTATTTTTTTTTTTAATTTTAACTGGCTCCCAGCTAAGTAAAGATCGAAAATTTTCAATATCCATACAGTATTGACCCCATCAAAAATAATATTTATAATTAAAAAAGACTGAATAAAGACTAAGTCTTCGAAACTATAGTCTCAAACAAATAAATAATATATACAGATATATAATTTCGATATATATGTATGTTTATTTGCATCAAGCAGAGGACAACCTCTTTGTTTCTCTTTGTGAATCAACAACTCTGCTACTCTCGGCAAAACAAAAACTTTTCAATTATTAGATTTTAGTTGAAATCGGACCAATAATAAGGGTTAGAGGGGGTGGGGGGCTAGAAATTTGACCCTTTGTTCATTGTGGCCAAATTGTGCACAGTTACTCTTTAGGGCTCTTTTAGTGGGTCATGAGATTGCAATATCGAATATTTTTTTTGAATTTTTCGATGGAAGACTCTGAGGCGAGAAATGAAATCGGTTCTTCAGATTTCTATTTAGTCCGACGCTCTAGCCTCGCGGTTTTCAAGCCTTATAATGGGAGGCCCTTTAATTACAATCGTTCAAGAAAAAAAATTGTTGTATTTGCTTATAATTTTTAGCGTTTTCTATTTAGTCTAGATTTAATTGGATGATTATTTTGTCGAAGGTCGAATATTTTGCGACTTAAAAAAATGAAAAAAAAAATTTCATCATGGGTTATGAAGTAGAATTAGAATTAATTTTTTAAAAAATTAATCACTTTAATAATAGCTGAGTTAAAATACATTTTTACTTTACCATACAGGGTTTGGTCAAGTATCGTCCATAAAAAAGTGTTTTTTTTCGGAAATATCCCAAAAACGGCTTAAACTAGTTTGATTAAAAAAATTGGGCGAAACCATGGCATTTTGGTCTACAAAAAAGCCATAATAAGTGAACATCGAAAAAATTATATTTTTCGAGATAATAACTGTTTTGTCAAAATGTTTGTTAGTCTGTGCGTTACCAAATTTTGTGGACGAGCTAACTCAAAAACTAGTGTGAATATCAAAACCAAATTTTACACGTAGCTTTGGTGCATTGAAATTAAGAGCTGATTAGATTTTGGTGCATATTGACCTAAAATTAAGTGGGGGGGGAGGGGGTTAAATTTCAAATTATAATATTTTCAAACTAAAAAAATAAGTTGACGTGTTCTGATGTGGCCATCCACTTGACTTTACCATACAACCTGGCCCCTAAAATTATTTATAATCATGTAGGGGTTAGTTTTTTCCATTTTTAGACTTTTATACTTCTGGGGTCCCACTGATTATGTATATAAAATTTGGTTGAGTTTGGTACAAGGACCTGGATTTTCATTTTTTGAACCCACACCCCCCTCCCTCCCATTTTGGGCGGTTAGTTTTTGGATTTTTAGACTTCTGGGGTCTCACTGATTATGTATACACAATTTGGTTGAGTTTGGTAAATGGCCAAGGTTTTCATTTTTTGACCCCCCCCCACCTCATTTTGGGCGGTTAGTTTTTGCATTTTTAGACTTCTGGGGTCCCACTGATTATGTATACAAAATTTGGTTGAGTTTCCTCAAATAGCCTAGATTTTTAATTTTTAACCCCCCCTCCACCCCCCTTAATTTTGGGACGATATGCACCAAAATCTAATCAGCTCTTAATATAATTATATGATGCACCCGGATATAATTATATGATACACCCGGACCCGATTAAGAATAACATTTTTATTGAACTATGTAGACTTAGGTCGGGGTCTCTTCCTTCGGCCGTTAGAACAAGTAGGGGAAGGCGACCGGAAGGTCCACTCATGTGTAGGGCCGGGTGTAGAAAAACTGAAACGACAGCGCATATTCTCCAGTCGTGTGGGCGGACGCACGATGGAAGGCTCAGGAGGCATGATGCGGTGGTTAGACGTCTGGCTGATGAGCTAATAAAAAAGGGAATGCGGGTCGAGCTCGAATATTTATATCAGAGCTCGGCCGGGAACAGGAAGCCAGACATCGTTGCGAAGGACGGGTCGGGGACGGTGTGGGTTCTGGATGTGCAGATAGTGTCAGCGCTCCTCGGACTGGGGGTTGCTCACAGAAACAAAATCAATTATTATAAGGGCTAACTCCAGTCTGGTGAGCAACATTGCAGCAAGGTTTGGGGTGGGCTCGGGTTCTGTGAGAGTTGAAGCCATCACACTCTCGTGGAAGGGGGAAGTGTGGTGGCATAAAGCGGTGCCTCCCCTTGTCGCCCTGGGAATTTCCCAAAAAATCAATGAACCAAAACTCCGTGTGAAATTTGGTTTCGATATTCACACTAGTTTTTGAGCTAGCTCTTCCCACAAAAATTTGATAACGCACAGACTAACGGACGGACGGACAGACTAACAGACATTTTGACAAAACAGTTATTATCTCGAAAAATATAATTTTTTCATCATCATCATCATCATTGAGTATACAGTCCTAAGACTGGTTTGATGCAACAATCCGTCTCCACTCGACTCTGTCCCCCGCCAGCTGTTTAACCTCTCTAAATGTCTGGCATCCCATATCCCCAATTATTTGGTTGAAATATTCTAATCTGGGTCTTCCCCTTCCCCTTTTCTTTCCCACCTCCCCCTCCAAGATATCCCTAAGCAGTCCCCCATGTCTCAGTGTGTGCCCCATCATCTGACCTCTTCTCTTCTTCAGACTCTTCCACAAGGTTCTTCTTTCTCCGATTCTTCCAAGAACTTCTTCATTTGTAATTTTATCCATCCATTTGATATTCATCATTCTTCTGTAGCACCACATTTCGAAAGCCTCCAATCTCTTTCTCTCCGCTTTTCCAATTGTCCAGGTTTCACACCCGTACATGGCTATGCTCCATACATATGTCTTCAATAGCAACTTTCTGTTTGCTAAGCTGATTGAGGAGGAGCATAGTAGTTTTTGTTTTGAATTAAACCCCATTTTTGCTTGGGCAATTCTTGATTTAATTTCGTTTTTGCTCCTCCCATCCCATGTTATTTTACTTCCTAGGTAGCGGAATTCCTTAACTCCTTCTAGGTTTTCTTGGTTAATTTTGATGCATTCCTGTCTCGTTTGTTCTTTTTTTGTACATACTAGGACCTTGGTTTTATTCTTGTTTATTTTCATTTTGATTTCTTCTATTAGGATTTGGTTAATTCCATTCAAGGCGTCCTCTAATTCTTTTTTATTGCTTCCTAGAAGGGCAATGTCATCGGCAAATCTTAACATAGCGATCTTTTGACCTTGGATTTCTATACCTGTATCAATTTTGTCTTTGAATTCTTTAATCGCTTCTTCTATGTATAAGTTGAAAATCATGGGTGACAGCACACATCCTTGTCTTACACCTTTTTTATTTTGGCTTCTCTTTGTTCATCACCAATATTTATAATTGCCGTCTGGTTTTGATATAGATTGTAGATTAGTCTTCTCTCTCTGAATTTTATTCCCGCCTGTTTTAATATTTTAAACATAATTTCCCAATTGACGTTATCGAATGCTTTTTCTAGGTCTATGAATCCGATGTAGACAGATTCTTCCCTGATAAAAGCCCTTTCTATTATTAGTCTAAGAGAGAGAATTGCTTCTCGGGTGCCTCTGTTTCTTCTAAAGCCGAACTGGTCTTCCCCCAGATTTTCTTCAACTCTTTGTTCTATTCTTCTTTGGATTATTTTGGTTAGGATTTTGGAGGCATGTGAGGTTAGACTAATGGTCCTGAAATTTTCACATTTATCCGCGCCTGTCTTTTTGGGAAGTGTGACTATTTTGTTCTTTTCGAAATCTTTTGGGATGATTCCCAATTTATAGATTTTGCTAATTAGTTCAAAAAGTTTGTCACGTGCCTTTTCTCCAGAGTTCTTTAGGATTTCAGCTTGTATATTGTCTATTCCGGGTGCTCTATTATTTTTTAGTTCCTTCAAAGCTGTCTCGAATTCTGACCTGAGTATGGGGTCTCCTAATTCGTTTTCGTCCACAGATTCTTCTTCTTCTATTGGGTTCATTGTTTTTTCTTCTCCATAGAGTTCTTCTAGGTGTTCCTTCCATCTATTTGCCTGTTCGTTTTCGTTTAGAATAATGTGGCCTCCTTTATCTCTTATGTTCTTGCTTTTTGGCTTGTCTTCTTGAAAATTTCTTTTTATTGCCCTATAGGCTACATCAACTTTTCCCAATACTAGATTTTCGTTGACTTCTTTACATTTTTCTTGAATCATTTTTTCTTTTGCTTTTCTACATTCTCTTATAACTTTCCATCTTAATTTTTTATATGTTTCTTTCCCTTCTTCGTCTTTTCTGTTCTTAAATTTTCTTCGTTCGTCAATCAGTTGCAGTATTTCGTCTGTTACCCATGGCTTTTTAATTTCGTTTTTCTTTGATTTAAGGACTTCGTTGGCTGTTTCAGTCAGGCTTGATTTCATAGCATTCCATTCTTGTTCGATTTCTTCTTCTTTATTATTTGTGGGTGTTTTTTCTTCCAGTTTCTTATTCATTACGTTTTCGAAAAGTTTTTGGGTTTCCTTATTTTTTAATTTAGATATATCCCAGTTTTTTCGCGACCCTCCTTTTTTATTAGTTTTTTAAATTTTAGTTGGCATTTCATCGCAATTAGATTGTGATCACTAAAAATATCAGCCCCAGGATAGCTTTTACAGTCCTTTACTTGATTTCTGAATCTTTGTTTGACTAATATGTAATCTATTTGAAATCTCCCCTTGTCTTTTGGCATTTTCCACGTGTAGATCCTTCTTGGATGGTGTTGGAAGAGTGTGTGTTGCTACTGCTAAATCTGTGCTTACGTGCAAAATTCAATTACATCTTTTCGCCCCTTATCCATTCCTATCTCCTAGACCAAGTGTTCGCCTACTACTTTTTCTTCCTGCGCTTTTCACTACTCTTGCATTCCAATCCACCATGGCTATTAAATTTTCATCCCCTTTAACGCGCTTCATCAGGTTTTCTAATTTTGCCTCGTATGCTTTTCTTCTATAGCTTGTGTCATCCTTATATGAGGTAGTAGTGCATGTATACCTGGATAGATTGCAGTATTTTTCGGTTTCGAATCCACTGACGTCATGCTGATCTTTTTGCTTACCTGAAAGATAGTTCTTTACCCTTTGCCCCTATGTTTTTATTCATAACAATGCCTTCACTCCTGCTTCTGCCCGTCTCTGCCCCCCAGGTATGAATGATTCTATGGCTGCTTTCAAACTTCTTCAAATCTCCCTCTACTGGGTATCTCGTCTCACTAATTCGGCATTAATGTCCAATTGTGTGTCTATCCATTTCCCGCTTTAAATTCATTAGTTGTATCCTGTTCCCTTTAGCGTCCTTAAATATCATTCCACGCTCCGACTCGTAGAAAGTCATTATTTTATTTTTCCCCTTTATGATGGTCTCTCCTCGGGTAGCCCTCTTCCCGGAGATCCGAACGAGGGGCTGGTTTACCTCCGGAATTCTTTACTCGAAGAGAAATCGTCATGTTGCATATTCTCGGATTTGTAATGTGGTGGTTTCCCGTTGCCTTCCACATGTTGAAGAGAAGAAAAATGAAAAAGGGAAATCAACTCCTAGCCCTTTTTTCGGTGTTTACTTATTAGGGCTTTTTTGTAGAGCGAATTTCCATTAGCTCAATTTTTCTAATCAAAATAGTTTCAGCCGTTTTTGAGATATTTCGGAAAAAAAGAAGGAAAATACCACTTTTTTCATGCACGATTACAATACTTGACGATTTAGGCCATTTGAGCAAACTCAACCAGAAGTGTATGGTAAAGTCAAGTGGATGGCCACATCAGAACGTGTCAATTTATTTTCCATGATTTTTGTACCTAACGGGGTGTCCAAGCCACTGATCTTAAAAATTATGAAAAATTATACAAATACGTCCATTCTCTGCTTATGAACGACAATTAAGAACCATTTTGCTATCTCTTTTATTTTGGGAATTATCGTTTTTTTATCTTTACAAGTGAGAAAAGAAGTACTAAATCACTTGTTCGAATCTATTCGAGAATATTTTTTTCTCTCATAATTTAATATTTCCAAAATATAATAAATTAAATACTTTTATTTAAATATTACTTCAATTCATGATGGCGGCCTAATATAATCCTAAAAGTGTCTCTAAGAAAATATAAATGTCTTGAAACTTTTAATTTATGTGCATAAATCCAATTATTTATTTAATCACACATCATTATTGATCAAAAATTTTACTTCATTTTAATTCCGTTATCAATTGTATTTTATCTGTATTATTAACAATTTTTTTAATTTCAGCTGCAACTCTGGCTTGAAAATCCCAAACAGCAACTTCTCTTTGAAAACGCTCTGCCTTTAGTTGAAGCACCTTACAATAGTGATGCGCCATTAGTGATGCGTATTCACGCATTTTTGGAAAGACATGGATTTATTAATTTTGGAATATTTACACGAATTAAGGTATAATTTTAAAATGAGTTTGTAAAATAGCTGTCTTTTTTTTGTTGAAATAATTTAGTAAGGAGCCAATGTACATATTTATATTTTATTTATATCATCGGCAAGAAAAAATCTTTTCAATTTTATTCCAAGGAATTGTCATTCCATTGTCATCAAATTATAAATATTTTATCACAGAGTGTATTCCAGTGATTCTCAACCCTTTTTTCGTCACGGCACACTTTTAATAATTTTTAAATTTGACGGCACACTAACAATAAATTATATTAATAGAATTTTATTTGGTTTATTGATTGATGTACTTATAAAATTATCATAGGACATTCTGCATCCTGTAAAATATTACTATCTCTTTAGTTCAAATGATCAAATAAATATTTGGATTAAATGTAGTGTCACTTGATAAAGAAATGTAAAAAAAATAAATAATTATCAATTCGGGAGGGACCACTGACTAGCTGTGGCGGCACACTTCAAGAATCTCGCGGCACACTAAAGTTCCGCGGCACAGTGGTTGAGAATCACTGCTGTATTCGAATACTTGAAATAAATTGTATCCTTCGTCTGTTTTAGACAAATGATTGTAAAAACCTTACTCTGTATTTATCATGGAAAAAACTACTGGTACCGTATTTTTTGGCCCATAAGACGCACTGTGATTTTTCAGGCGAATCGACTTGGGTATTATAGGACGAAGTTATTATACGCGTATACCCTTGGCCCATATGGCGCTTATTTTAGAGCACATTTGGAGTAAAAAAAGTGCATCTTACGGGCGGAGAAATACGCTTCCAAAAATTGGATGATAAACACATTTTCATTCAATAGCCTATTTGGAACCATAAGAATGAACAGATAAAATATTTTTAAAAATAGGCTTAAGAGAAAAGCGAAGCCTTCGAAACTATAGCCCCTAACAAATAAAATTATATATATACGCAAATGTATATAGGTGTATATATTGATATATGTTGATTTGCTTCAATCAGAAAACACCCACATTGATTTCCTCAACAATTCGGCTACCTAGGCAAGAAAAATCGTTTAAAAATATAAATACATTGGCTGCTTACTAAATGATTACGTTGTATTTTCTAAAATTTGAAATTCTCTTTATTTTAGAGTTTACCAGTTAAAAAACATGGAAAAGTGATTGTAATTGGAGCAGGAATAGCTGGTTTGGCAGCAGCACAACAAATGCAACAATTTGGAATGGAGGTGGTGGTTTTAGAAGCAAGAGTAAGATGAAGAAAAATTCTATTTTCATTCATAAAACTATTTTTTCAATACAATGTCAAAACGTTTATTAAATATCTAAAACGTTTCGGGAGAAATTCTTCCTTTGTCAATTTAAATTGATCATACCTTTTTAAAGTAACTATTGTTAAAGGAAGAATTAACGTTTGGATATTTAATAAACGTTTCAGGGTGTTTTGATAAAATAACTATTTATTCAATATAATGATTAAATAAAAACTATCAGAATACGCGTAAGTGAAATTATTAATTAAGGATAGTCCTTTTTAACGCTGAAGGGGGATCACGAAAATTAATTCAACCTATCTCTTTTTGCTTAGTGATTTAGATCCTTAATGAGAATTTTCTCATTAATTGGCAAACCGAAAGAAAGCTTGGAAGGAGCGGAACTTTCTATTGTCGATATAGATAATTTTTTCTTGATTCGGGCGCATGCGAAAATCATAATGAAGAACAATTTTTTTTTAAATCGACCTGGAAATACTTCCTATCTTAATATTATATATAGTGATTTTTGCTCCAATTTAAGTGCGCGCGAAAATTACTCTTAAGAACAATTATCACTCCGACTAGGAGACTAAAATTAAATTTTTGATCACCAGTTCAAAATTAGTAAAGAATTCGCATGTTCTATATATATTGTTTCGAATTATTCTCATAATCTTTTTATATATAAAAAGAGAACTAACTATTTTACATTGTTATTAAAATTTTTATTATTTATTTATTGATTCCATTTATACAAAGGCACATACCAATATTGGGCTCTGGTACAGATATACATAGAGTTTTGCACAATTTGATCTAATTCTTCTTTTCTTCGAATATTTGTTTTCTTCCTGCTTCAGGAATTCCATTATTTCTCTCCCCATCGTTCCTTTCCTCAGTTGAACTTCCAACCCTTTCTCCCTCATCTTCTCCTCTTTCACTATTCCTTCCGAATCTTTCAAGATTAAATGTGTTGCCACATCTCGCTCTTGTCCAGATTTTTATCTCATTCTCTTTCACATTCTTCAACTCAAAGTAATTCTCTCTTCCAATTTCTTCTTTGATTTTTTTGTATATTGGAAACTACGAAAAGTTTTCTATTTTCATCCAGTCCTCTTGTATCTCTTGTTCTATTCCTTTATTTATACCTTTTCTCTTATCTCTTGTCCTCTCAGCTTCCCAGCTCATCACTTTTGTAGGTATTTCTGGTTCTCCCCATTCCTGTCAGGATGCCTGAATGAAACGGTTTGGTCAAACAAGTTTCTGGGAACGGAAGGAAAAGTTCGCATCTATAAGACCGCTGTGCGACCAATTTTGACTTATGCGGCCGAAACAAGAACAGACACCGCAAAAATAAGAGAAATATTGGAAGTATGTGAGATGAAATCGCTACGCAGAATTGCGGGTAAAACAAGGATGGACAGGGTAAAAATGAAGATATTAGGGAAAAGTGCAATATACAAAAAGTCAGTGTGTGGGTCCAAAGGAGAAGAACAGAATGGAGTGCACACGTATTGCGAATGAACGAAGACCGGCTGGTGAGGAAGGTACATGACAACAACCCTACCGGGAAAAGAAGACGGGGCCGTCCAAGAAAACGATGGAAAGACGCTCTGGAGTAAACAGGCTTTTAGCCTAACAATAATAATAAGAAGAAGTTGTTAATGTTTCTTACTACTATTTCCCTTAGGCATCTGCTTTCTTCCATTTCTTTTATGTTTAGTAAATAGTTGCCTAGTCTTTTCGCCTGGTATGTTCTTAGCTTGATTCTTCCGATCTCTCTCCTCTATAAGTAGTCCGGCGTGTTTCTCTTCACCCCCATTATTAATTTGAAGAATTCTCCTTATATCTTTTCCATTTCCCTTTTCTTCTCTCATCCCCATTTTTCTACTCCATACATTAAAATGGATTTAGTGACTCAAATAACTAAATTTTCTTATTTAAATCTCTGAGCCTTGCTCTCTTGATTACGCTCCAAATTGTATATATTATTCTTTTCTATTTCTTTTATTAAAATTATTATTTAAATATATTTATATTTTTAATCTGAACTTTTCAATCAACAGGATCGTGTAGGTGGACGAATCGCAACCTTTCGCAAATCATCTTACATTGCAGATCTTGGAGCAATGGTGGTTACTGGACTTGGTGGTAACCCAGTCACAGTATTAAGCAAGCAAATCAACATGGAGCTTCATAAAATAAGACAAAAATGCCCTTTATATGAATCCAATGGAAATACGGTAATTTTTAAATTTATTCATGTTAATAATTTAATGGATTTAATAGTTGACCTACTCTCTTTATTTTTTCTATAAATTTTTATTCTATTAGTATAGACATTTATTTGTCTTTTATATTCAAATTGGGAAATTATGTATTTGAGTTGTATTTTATTAACTGTAGCTATTGAATCCGTTATTGATTCTATATTGTTAAATTCGTCGTTAAAGTTGGATTGGGTTCGGATAACTAAGAAATATATTATGTTAAATTAACCTTCATATATATATTTTGTTTTATTTGTGAAACTCACTCCGCATTTATTTAATTAACTATTATTAAATGATTTACCTAAAAGGTACACCATGTTCCTTAACACTTATTATTCTTGTTTTTAATATTCTGTTAAGTTATCGGATGTTGGAATTTTGAAATATGTATTGATTGATTAGAATAATAATTAATGATTTATTAAGAGGGAAAAAACTATGAAAAATCTCCATAAAAATAAACAAACAAATAAATTAGTGCTAAAAAAAATGAATGATGGTGAAGATAAAGAATAACTGAAATCTGAAAATGAAATCAATGAGGGCGTCCCCGGCTTGATGCAAATAAATATACAACTATATATAAATAAATACAATATACAGATATACGATATATTGTAAATAGCAATAGTATTCGTTCTAAGGTGAATAAGCCAACTTACAAACCAATCTTCTTTCAATCGGGTATTCATGCTCAAGAGAAAATTATTTGCATCAACATAGAACAAAAAATCAACAACTCTCCTACTGTAGGCAAGAAAATATTTTCAATTTTAGTAACATTTTTAAAAGTTAAATCCAAATCTTTTGAAAATTTTTAATAATGTTACCGAATCATAAATAACGGACACACCCAGGATATGGTTAAATCCCAATTCTTTGTAGATATGGATAAATTAATTTGTGTGTTTTACTATACCTTTATGACTTTGTTATTAATTATTTTTTTTTTTTAATATTTAGGTTCCTAAGGATAAAGATGAAATGGTTGAACGTGAATTCAATCGACTTTTAGAGGCAACAAGTTATCTTTCACATCAGCTTGATTTTAATTATGCAGGAGGAAAACCAGTCTCCTTAGGACAGGCTCTTGAATGGGTCATTAAGTATGTTTGATTTTATTATAATTTATTTTATTTTTATGGCTTAGTTCAAGTTTACTTGGATACTAGATGTGAGACCAGAAAAATATAACAACTCAAATCTTTTGTATTGCTCTTGATTTATTTTAAAATCATCATTAGTACAATGGATTAGAAATTAAATAATTATTGATCATGGTGGTCAAAGTCATAAAACTAGATTCGATTTTATAAAGATGGAAAATAGAAATAGATAAATCTTTAGGAACATTTGTATTGAAAAGGGAAACAACATATACTAGTATATGTATATAATATTGTATAATGTATAGTGTATACATATATAAGCCCCTTAAAATTAATGTTTCTAGATTTCTAAGAAAAAACAGACATAAAAACCTCTATTGGAAGAAAAATTCTCTTCAGATTGTACGACGTTTCCACACTTATTTGTGGGCGAAGTCTTTTGAAAGTCATTCATTGCTGTAATAAACTTCCCCCACAGCACTTAGAAACGACTTTAAAAATAAGTATCGAAACGTCATATATTCTGATAAGATTTTCTCATTAAAAATGTGCAATCTAGGTGGTTTAGCTCGTTCCAGCTGAAACTTATATTATCTTTCGACATACAATTAATCATATCTCCAATAAAACCTCTATTGAGGCCCTCGCCATCGGTGAATAACAAACATATTCTTAATGGTAGAAAAGTTTAATGGTAGTAAATTCATCCCATCTATCTACTTAGAAAATATAAATATCAATATATTTCAATTATTTTTATTTTTAAAATACATTTTAATTTTTAATTGAAGATTCGTTTTTTACTCAAAAACAAAAATTGAACATTGAACGTATATATTTCGACTTCAACAACTTATAATTTATTACTATAAATTTCATGAATAAATCTACTCAATATATTAATTATTCGAGATCATTAGAATAGAAAGGGAAACCATAACTAGATAATTAATAATTTTTTATAATAATCTAATCTTATTCCTTTTTTTAAATTTACCAATCTTTTTCGAGGAAGTCGAAATATATCGACAAAACGTGCAACTCTGATTAATTTTTTTTTTAATAAAAAATAGTTCACATCCCTTAAATCTTCAATTAAATTTATTAATCAAACACAAACATCAAACAAAATTTTATTTATATTTTCAGACTTCAAGAAAAAAATGTTAAAGAAAAGCAAGTGCTCCATTGGAAAGCTGTAATAAATCTGCAAGAAAGATTGAAAACCAATCAGCAAAGAGTAAGAATATTACTTTTAAGAATTTAAATTGGGGAGATCTGATTTCATTCGATTTTAAATAGATATTAACTCTATGAATTTATATTAATAAACTTCTTATTTAAGAATAATAATAAAGATGGCAAATGGCAATTACACTGCTAACAAAAATTTACCTCAGAAAACTTAAAAAATTTCCTAATCCTTTTAAGTAGGGATTTTTATGATCATCCGATTTTTGAGAACCGTTTTTGAAATATTTTTGGCCCAAAAAAAGCCATTTGGCCAATTTTGGAGGCTTCATAGGAATGGAACAGCAAATTTGAAATCAAAATCTTTTGTTAATTTATAAAAAAGCTTCCTTGTTCATTTTCATCAGACAGCTGTTATCTGCAAATTTTACTAATTTGACAATTTTTTGTCAGCGAACAACTTAGGCTAGCTAGGAAAACTTTTAAGGAGTTAGGTATTGGTTCTAGGTGAAACATTTTAATATAATAATGAAACTTGAGCAAGATGCGAGGTAGGTTTCACAAAAAAGAAATAAAACAAAATTGAGTTTTGAATTCGACATATTTCGGGGGTGAGCCCATCATCAGGAGTCAAAGAAAACTGATTATAAATTGGAAAAATAATTTTACAAATAACAATTTTTTATTTTTTGAAATGTATGTGGTGAGGGGAAAGTAGGAGGAAGAGGAGAAAGTGTTCTAAGAATTAATATTTTCAACAAATGGAAGTTGAGTTTTTAACCCGCTGATGGGAAACTATACCTGCTAAAAAAGGAATGGGAAACTATACCTGCTAAAAAAGGAATGGGAAACTATACCTGCTAAAAAAGGAATGGGAAAGTACCTGAAAGGGTACAATTACCCTAATATATAATCAATAATTGTATTTTTATACACTTCTAATTGGTTATTTAAAATATTTGAATTATTTGAGAGGGCTATTTTAATTTCGGTAGAATATTAGAATCTACCGAAATTAAAATAGCCCTCTCAAATAATTCAAATATTTTAAATAACCAATTAGAAGTGTATAAAAGTACAATTATTGATTATATATTATAATAAATTAACTAAACATTCCTTCTATTGTTCGCACATTGAATATTGATATTAGGGTAATTGTACCCTTTCAGGTACTTTCCCATTCCTTCTTATAACAGCAGGTATAGTTTCCCATCAGCTGGTTAAAAACTCAATTTTTCCATTTGTTGAAAATATTAATTCTTAGAACACTTTCTCCTCTTCCTCCTACTTTACCCTCACCACATACATTTCAAAAAATGAAAAATTGTTATTTGTAAAATTATTTTTCCAATTTATAATCAGTTTTCTTTGACTCCTGATGATGGGCTCACCCCGAAATATATCAAATTCAAAACTCAATTTTGTTTTATTTCTTTTTTTGTGAAACCTACCTCGCATCTTGCTCAAGTTTTATTTTAGGCTAGGAAGTTGAAACTTGACAGAAATTTTAAGATTATTATTAAAGACTTGTCTGCTAAATTTCTGCTCATTAGTTACAACAGTTCTACACCTTCCCGTATGACAATTCGATTTTTTTCTGATTTGCTATATTTTTATGAAGCTAGAAAGCCCAAAATGTATATAATTAATTGTTTTAGAAATGAAAGTATTATACCACCAGAATGAAGTTTCTACGAATTTTCTATTCTTGAGTTATGGTCGAGATTAAAAAAAAAAATTCTCAAGTTAAATTTTTGCCCTACGGTATCCAAGCAGAATTTTTCTTTATTGATAATGATAATTAAAACTAATTTTACTTTCGGTTCTATTCAACCAGTTAATAATTCAATTTCAATTTTTTTCAAAATAAACCCGAATACCTTATACTCGAACCGAAAGTACTTTCATTCCTAATTATCATTATAGCAATTTTGTTTGGATTTGATCGCTCACGAAAATGACCATTAAGAAGAATTTTTTTAAAAATCAACTCTTACACTCGAACCGAAAGTTTTAATAAATGATATAGTCAAATTCTGTTTGATACTAGCGTACACGAAAATGATCCCTTAAGAACGATTTTTTTACAAATTGGCTGTAGGTATATCAAAACTTTCAGTCTTGAATAAAATTGATAATTGATATAAATAGAAGATTTGTTTGAATGTTACCGCACGCAAAAATGACCCTTAAGTACAGAGGCCAAGGAATTCAAAATTTATAAGGTCAATGATTTTTTTTTGTTTGTTTTTTTGTTTGTTTTTTTGTTTGAGACTGTTAAAATATTTTTTATTTTTGCACCTTAGCAATCATCAGCTTTGTTTCTTTTAAAAATAACTTTCATTTTTTATTATTTGGGCTATATAAATTCATTAGCTTATCAATGGGAGCAGAACCCCTTGAGCCCCCTCCCATCAGTACGACCCTGGCCGAGGGGTGAACCGCGATTGTATTTAGGTGTACACGTCTGTGAAATTATATGTAATTATTTTGGAATTCATTAGATAACGTCCCTTTATATATTGTCTTCTACTTGGAAATGAAAGTGGAAGTGGAAGTAGGTGTACAAGATATTAGGTCCCGGTTCACCCCTCGCCCCTGGCTATAAGAACAATTTTTTTTAAATTTTTAATAATCTTCGACTAGGTGACTAGAAGCTTAAAGTTTCCATAATAAATAAAGTGGATTTATTTTTGGATAACCCTTATCAAAATAGTTTTATCCTTATTTGAAATATATTTTGAAAAAACAAAAAGTATGAAAACACGATTTTATTTTGCACAATTACAATATTTTTTTACCATTTTTCGTAATTATTCTTATTTAAATTTAATTTAATTTAAATGAATATTTTCTAATATATAAATATCACATAAAATAATAATTAAAAATAAAATCAAGAACATTGACGAGCTAGCTATGGCTATCTATTAAGATAACCGTTTTTATTATTTTTTTTTAATATTACACATTATTTTTATAGTCATTCATTTCTTTCTAGGGAGAAAATTTAAAAAACACATAGAACGAATTATTATGTTTATGAGAAAATTATCAACCAATGAATAATCACTAAAATTCAGACACTACATTATTTAAGAAAAGTTTTGACTATATTTAAATGCACATTTGGATTTGATAGCTCCAATCTCGAATTAATCTATTCAATAGAAATAAAGACTTATTGAGTTTGATATTTCATTCATTTTTATTATTATCGCTATATTATTTTTTTTTTTTTTGACAAACTTACTAACCTTATATAATTTTCAGATGGTTGCCCTAAAAGAAAAAATCACAGAATTAAATAAACAACACAAAGAACAGAGCGATACGAAGATTCCTAGGGATATTACTCATGAATTTTTGGTTAGATCGAAACTTCGAGACCTTAACAACGCATGTAGAGTAAGTAAAATGGACTCTGCCACTCAGCACATTATCACTCGCCCTTAAATAAAGCCTCAGGCTTGAGTTTGTACTAAACCCTCTGTACTTTGCTATTGATAAAAAGCTTTATCATCAAATGCTTTCCTCAAATATGTTTACCAAAAAAACAATTCTCCAATCTATATCTAAGAAAAGAAATGATAAGATATCGTTAAATTAGAAATTCTGTCAAGGGAGAATAGTGTAGGTTCTTGGTGAAACATATTAAATAAAGTAAAGAAAATTTTTGAAAAATGTTTTTTTTTTGGAACTTTTTCAAAATTTTTTTTAAATATAACGAAAAATAAAATACTAGGTAGGTTTCACATAAATAAAAGATCAGATGCTTGTTTAGCGCGACTCAATATATATTTCGGGGTATAAGCTCATCTTCAGGAGTTCACAAAGAAACCTACCTAGTATTTTATATTTAAAATTTTTTTGAAAAAGTTCCAAAAAAACATTTTTCAAAAAAAATTTCTTTACTTTATTAAATTAGAAAGTTGTTTTTTAGTATGAGGAAAGCATTTAATGGCACTCTTATTAATCTATAATGAAATATATAGCACAGGATCAAGAGCCTGAGGAAGCTTTAGTTAAGTTAACTTTAGTTTGCCACGATTGATTGTGCTGAGTCAATACTTATTTATATGATCCTTTACCCTCTTATAAGTTCATAATTGATTTAAATTATTGTACTCCAATCATAATTCTAACTGCCTATATTTATCAATACTCACTCATTTAAAACCAAATCATAGTGTTCAATGCTTGAAGCAAATGTCTACCTATATACATATAAAAATGATAGATTTCTTTAATAACAATCAGAAAAATTAATATTCCAAACGTTTCAAGAGATATTCTCTATCTATCAATGAAAAAATTGGTAAAATTCAGTTTCTTTATTATTCTTTTATTATTTATTTATTTCATTGAAAAGAAAGAATTTCTCTCTAAATATTTGCAACAGAGGTTCTCAACAGCCGGTCTATAAAAAAAATTCACCGATCCACCAACAGATGATAAAATAATGTTAAATAAAAATAATATTTGTAAAGTTAACTTAAAATCAAAGTGGGTGCTCATAATTGAGACGATCGCAGAATAAGCTGATCGAAATGTCGTAGTGATATTGTATTATTTGTTCATGTTCAATAAATAATTATAATTAATTATGTGTGATTTAAACCAAATTTCAACCCTTAATATTTTAATGACAAATCAATGAAGTTTTGTTTCATCAAGCATAGGACAACTTCATTGATTTCTCTTTATCAATCAACAACTCTGCTACTCTCGGCAAAACAAAATCTTTTCCATTAACTAGTATTTGTGACTAAGCAAAAGTGAGTGCAGTTGTTTGCCAGCATTTTCATCAATTATAATGATGAATTTCAAAAATATTTTCCACGAGATATAAGAAAAGAGAGATGAATTTATGAATTACTAATCCTTAAATATAACAAACGGAGAATAGGAATGTCTTTTAAAATTAAGTTCTGATTTAATATTATTGTTGTTGTAGAGTGTTGAGGTATTTCGGAAAGTTCTGATTTAATATTAAAAGCGACCTTTTCCAACAAAAGCTTAAATAAATATTGAATTTCTAGAGTAGGGTTTTTATAATGTAAATAATTAAAAATCAACTCAGAAACCGGCTAGCCATAAATGATCTCTTGATCTTGCTTTAACAAATTCACAACCTAATATTAAAGACATTATTGAACAAGAACAACAACAAAAATTATTATAAATATTTATTATTAAAATATTATGACTATTGAGCTTGTGATTTTCTTAAATGATTTTAAATTTTTCATACAGTAAATAAAAGGTTGAAAAACACTGGTATTGAATATTAATAAACTTTTTTGAAAATGAAAACCATCAAAAGTATTTAACTTTTAACATTTTTCATACGAAACGAATACCGCTTGATACAATTATCTTAAGAGAAAAATATTTGTTATATCTTCAGTTAATGATTCTCAGTTTTTGAAAATAATTTCAAGAAAATTACGATTGTTATTTAATGAAACAGTCCCTTTAACATCAATCGGGATAGGGTTCGCGTGTTAAATATGCAAATTTCAATGGTCAATATTTACAAATTTAGTTCCGCAAGGACTATTGAAAAAAATTTCTACGTATAAAGGACACTTATAAATGTATTCAAAGTTTTAAAAAAGATTTCATGAAAATCGATTTATTAGGGAACGTCCTTAAAGAAATGTAACATTCATATAATAATACAATCAATCAATAAATAATTTATTTTAAAATAAAATATATATGTACATATATAATTTTAAGTTCAAGTTGACTTAAATCAGTAATCATTTTAGATTTACTTATTTTAAACATTTAATTTAGATCTAAATATTTAAAAAGTATAAATTAACAGTTCTTTATCCATAGAGACTGGAAAATTCAAGCGAGGATAAGTGGAATATGAAAATTCAATCGATTATATAATTAAGGGTATTATTTAAATGTTTTTAAGCAAAACCAAACAATACTTTGCTTCGCTATTCTAAGTTATATATAAAGTAAAAACTTATCTTATCACCCCCCAGTTTCATATGAATACAAAACATTCACTCATAACAATCACACGCTTAAATTTCTCTGAAATATTATTTTTTAATAATAATAAAGTTGTAGGGAAATAAGGACAATAGCTTATTCAAATAATTTTTATTTTTTGCCAACGTTTCATCAATTTTGTTGACTTCCTCAGGGCTCAAATAAATTAACTTCCTTGCATATTTGTCATTTTATCAATATTCCTTCTTAGGAATCTTATCAGGCCAGTCATCAAACAGATTGAAAATATTTTCTTTTTTAAAAATATTTTGCCTGATATGGTTCCTAAGGAGGAATATTGATAAAATGACAAATATGCAAGGAAGCTAATTTATTTGAGCCCTGAAAAGTCAACAAAGTTGATGAAACGTTGGCAAAAAATAAAAATAATTTGCATAGGCTATTGTCCTTATTTCCCTACAACAACTTTATTAATTTAATAGATGGACACAAATAATCAAAATAATTATTTTTTAATAGAAGCTATAATTCAAAGATCATTCATAATATTATCAATTTTTTCCTTAGGAATGGGATCAGCTTTTAGAACAACAAAAAGAAATTGAAGATAAACTTCAAGAATTAGAAGCTTCGCCTCCAAGGTGAATATAATTCATATATTTAAGGATCATGGCAACTACAGCCCTACAGTGAACAATTTTTCCAGGAAAATCATTAACCAGAATGGCACCAGAAGAAAGAAATTATAAAGAAATGAGAATAGGTGTTAATTTGACTATTAAAACCTTCGAGAGCTATTTATCACGCTATTAAAATAAATAAGAGGGGCCAAAAGTCACGAATAGATTACAATATTTAATATATTTTTCTTTTTTAATTTGCTACTAATTTTTATAAAGAAGGCTCTGGAGATTGACCATGGAAAAGTACTCGACTGAACAGTGAAATTATAATATCAAAATCAACAATTATTTACCTAATTTTAACTCAACCTACG
This sequence comes from Forficula auricularia, assembly GCA_024734495.1. Lineage (NCBI taxonomy): Eukaryota > Metazoa > Arthropoda > Insecta > Dermaptera > Forficulidae > Forficula > Forficula auricularia. The sequence goes on along the minus strand of JALMQS010000085.1, from coordinate 6,881,850 downwards.
TATCGTTGCTTTTTTGATGTGCGAAATTCTCCAAACGAATTTGAAATCTAGGATTCAGTTAGCGACCTTCCACGTTTTGGCAGACCTAACTCCGTTAAGAACAAAGCTACAGTGAAGTGTAAGGGAAAGTGTTGAATAAGCCACCATGGACACAGGGCCTGGTTTAAGGGTATGCCGCCTATAGGCTAAAGTCCATTTGCCGCCCCCTCTGTATAGTTCATATTTGTTTAATTCATTTGTTTTATACAACAAAAGGATAGAGTTCATTGATGTTTTTATCTTTTTTTAAACATAAAGTTCATTTGGTTTAGATAAAACTACAATTTGAATGGTTTATATAATAAATTATATAATCAAATTAGTTATCTATTTGTTTGTTTTTTCTTAATACTTTTAAGATTCGTTAAAAAATGAAATGGGTTTCGAACTTCATTAATTAATTTGTTCTTGGAGAAAAGTGATCACTATTTTAAACATATTTTTATATTTTAATGCTAATGACTATCTTTTGCGTAATTGAAGAACTGTGTTCAATTTGAATTAAGTTGTTCTACACGGTGAAATGAAATTACTCAAAATGTAGTTAATTACTGGTTTATTTGTTGAAAAATTTGCTGTGGAATTTGTATTATGTAATAGTTTTAAAAAGTAGGCTACAAGGGCGGATCCAGGAATTTTTTATGGGGGGGGGGGGGGGTGATATTAAAAAAAACAAGAATATACCAATATTTTTTTTTAGTAGGAAATTCAATTAATTAATGTTTATTTACAAGAAATACTCTTACATTCTAAAGAAATATTACACTTATACCAGAGGCGGTACCAGACTTTCATTTTGGGGGGTCATGTACCAGCGGCACCCCCCCCCCCCACGGGAAATTTTTTAAATTTTGGACTTCAAAAGTAGTTTTTAGAGGCGATTTTGACCATCTGTAAAATTAAAAACAATCAAAAAAAGCGCATGAAGAAGGGGAAAATATACAGGGTTACCTATTAAATGTAAATTATAATATACTTGAACTATAGTTCGCTAATTAAGTTCTACATATTTATATACTCTAGGATATGTAGAAGAACTAAAACATATTTTTAAGTAACATGTATTCTTAAATTCATGCGGAAAATATTATTAATGTCTGAAATACTTCATTTTAACTTTTGAATAAATTGCCAAACTGCCGCCCCTGCAGCCTACTTAGCCTATTTAGAAATACGGATCTGTATGGACACCGATCTGGACAGGTTGGGGTCGTCCGGTCGTCGGTCTGGCGTATTCTGAAATCCTTGTGCTTGGCTTTAATGGTTAATTTCGAGACCATCCCCTGAAAAATTGTTCACTTGTCTGGTTCATTGTTGTCTTTCACTTTATTTTGATGAGGCTTTTTAAATTTTTGTTACTGATGAAAACTTAATCTGTTCTTAAACAATATAATTTATTTTTATCTTTACAGTGACGTGTATCTTTCCTCCCGCGATCGACAAATTCTCGATTGGCACTTTGCAAATCTTGAATTCGCCAATGCAACACCTTTAACCAATTTGTCGCTGAAACATTGGGACCAGGACGACGACTTCGAATTCACCGGCAGTCATCTAACAGGTATTATTATTATTAATATTATTTTTACATTTTCATTATTATATACTAAATTCTTGATATCATTTAAATAATCTATCAATCATCTGCAAAATTGAAGAATTAGGCTTGTCTGTGAGGCATTCAGCATTCTAAACGATATTCTCCGCATCGACATCTCAACTTGTTTAAAATCTAAAGTTTTCAACCAAAGTGTTCTACTCATTTTCAAGTATAATGCTGAAATAAGACTTCTTAAGCACTTCATACAAAAAGCCAAGAAAGAAGCAACGAGTGAATATGATGTTCTACTCGTTAATGACAAAGTGGTCGCCACTTTTACTCGGATAAATGAAGATCTATAATTGAAAAACTACTCTACTTATGACCGTGAACTCTGAAAAGACCGGTTAGAAGTTAGATGTTCACTAACAAGCAGGGCCGGCTGGGGCTTTTGTGGGGCCTCGAGAAGGCATATGATCACTTATACATCAGTGGAAGTTGTAACAAATGGTAAATTTGAGTTTACCTAAGATGAATTAAAATAAAATCAGATGATATATAAATATCTATACAAAATATGATTTCTTTAAAACAAAATTAATCCTAACTCACCCATTCATCTCACCAATATGTTACCTCTCCAATTGAATACAAAAGGGTTTATCATAAAAGGAAAGCAACAATTCAATCAAAATATTTTCGACAACAGCTTAACTGGATGATTAATCAATTATAAAATATAATGATAAAAATAATCAATCACTTGTCAATTACAAGAAATGTCAACCAAATTTTCGTTATACATAATATTCAGAATAAATAAATAAATAAACATATTTACACTTTATATAATCAATTATTATCAAAGTTATCCATAAGCCACTATTTTGTATTCAGCCATTAAATGGCCTGTATTCACTTTATAATTAACCTTTCTAATTAAGTTACTTTGTATGAAACATGCTTCTTTAAAGTAACCTTTAGACTTAGCCTTTTAAAAATCTAATATCAAAAAGTTGTCAAATCAAAATGATGATTTTCCTCTTGTGGATGTCGTGCTAGGGCTGAAAATTTGAAATTAAATAATCCTAATTTGAAGCTGAAAAAGTTTAGTAAGGGATATTCAAGAAATTTTACAAGAAAGCTAATAATTGTCTCAATTAGAAAATGAGTAAAATATATAAATATAGAGCACACATTTAGAGACGGAGGGAAAAACTAAGGGATATTTTGGAGGATCAGTAGCAAAGAGTAAGAGAAAAAGAAAATCTACATTAGAATCTTTTTCCGAGATGATAAAGAATATGGAGTATGGGGCAATTTTAGAGATAAAAAGAATTAACTTGGGATAGAATCAAATAGACCAAGGTCCTTTAAATTTTTGTCGGCATTGAACAGAATGGGATTCGAATTCCTGGTAAATTCACTGGCCGATCTTCCCATCGCTTATTCATGTATTAGGTGAGAAGATTTAATTTTTTTCAGACCAGAACAGGATTCGATTTTCTAAAAAAATCACTTTGAGGGGTTCTCGTTACCTTCTTCTATTTTTGGTTAGTTAGCCATCTTTAGTTTTAGTCAGGGATGATTTCGATCAGAAAAAGATTCAATTTAGAGCCGGAGGGAATAACTAAGGGATATTTTGGAGGATCAGCAGGAAAGACCAAGGCCCTACGCTCAGGGGGCGTAATTTTTTTTTTTTTTTTATAATGATATTGATACAAGAAGATGTTGCACCAAGAAGGTACAACCTCTGTAGTCCGCGGTGGACCCTTAATGCATGCATAATGCAAGAGAAGCTTAAGAGATGAGTTATCAGAGAGGTTTTTCCTTCATTCGACTTCTCCATGTATAAGTAAATGGGACTCCGCTAGCGCGAGAGATGACTAGGACTAGGAGAAGCGTAATGTGCGTCCTGTTGAGAACGAAAAAAATTACATTTTACTCTTGAACCAAGTGAGTTCACACGCTCCCGCATTCTCTAAAAAATATGTTTAACATAAATTTTCTTCGATTCATATTATTTAAGTATAAATTGTTTCCTATTTAAATCATTTTCTAATTAAAATATTCCTCATTATAACGGTAAATCACTCGTATCCATAATAAGCATTAATTAACAGGAATAGCAGGGAATTAGACAAAAATAAAAAACAGACAAAGAGTGATAGAATGAGCCACTGAGGAAGTCGAAATTAATCGACGAAACGTCTGGCCCATTCAATAAAAACTCTGTTTTTTATTTTTGTCCAATTCCCTGCTATTCCTGTTAATTAATTCCTCATTATTTTCCAAATTAAATAAATATATTTTTTTCTACCACTTTCTCCAATGGTCAACATTCTTTCTTTTCTTTTGCTCCATTTGTTTAAACTAGCTTTAGCTAAAGCCCGCCTAGGCAAAACAGAATTTTGTATATCAATAAATTATTGTCAACTTATAATATTCTATCGACTTTCAAACCCTCCAATTCATTCTCATTCTTTTTTTCAAAATTAAAAGATAAAGATCCTCTATTTAAATTGCAAAGGGATATATATTGGGCAGAGAAAACAATATTTAAAGTCTAAAATCTACGAGCACAAATATTCGATTAACAAAAGATTATAGATATTATTAATATTGCTTTTTAAATATTTATCAGATATTTATAGAGAAATAATTTTTTATTTTTATTTTGGGTAATCTCATCTCCAAAGACAATCTGTATCATTGTATATTTTTAAAATATTTATTTTTTGCTCTCAAAATTTTTTAGAAGCAACTAGAAACGTTATCATCGATAAAGGGAGAATTTCTCCCGAAATGTTTGGCTTTTTAATACAAAACGTTTTCGATCGTTTTACAAACTATAGTTTTTCATTTGAATTTTATAAAAAAACAATCAATAAATTTCTTTAACATAGGTAGTTACATATTTTTACTAAACGCTAAATAAATAAATTTTCCATCGCTCTCTTGCAATTATTTTGCTACAACAATCAGCCTACAATGAAAATGTCTTTCTAAGCACGGATGCACCTATTTTCTCAGAGTCCTTCTTTTCATCCGTCGATAACAATAAAACATAAAAATGACTTCCTCATGACTTGAATCGCTGTTTAAACTGCTCATTTTAAAAACTTGAAGAAGAGAGCTTTGTACCTTCTCGCTTGTAGACTCCGAGATAAAAATCGCCCCGTGAGCGGTGGTCATATTGTAGAGGATGTTTGAGGTAAAAATCTATCCGATAACTCATCTCTTACGCTTCTCTTGCATTTCGACTCGTGAGCGAAGGACCTAAGAGAAAACGAAATTTTACATTAGAATCTTTTTCCTAGATGATAAAAAATATGGGGTATGGGGGAATTTTAGAGAGCTAAAAAGAAAGTAAAATGAGTGGTCTTCCACTACCTTATCTTGTATTTGGTGAGGCGGCTTTAATTTGTGTCAACATTGAACGGAATTAGATCTCGAGCCAACGCGACTGGAACTGCGCTAGTGGCGCCTCAGCTTTCTATAAGGTAATTTAAATTATTTTTTTATTCATGTTTATAACTTGAATCTACTGTTTTCTTTCTATTCTGTTTTCTTATTGAATCTATGAATCATCTAGACAAGTGCCCTAACTAGGCATCAGGTGCACCCGCACAGGGCCTCTAAAGGGGCCCTGAAAAAGCACCCAACATAGAAAAGCACATTATAAAAATGATAACAAATTAAATTGCTGAATACTATAATAATAAAAATCAAGTTCTTAAAAAATGCATTACTCTATTTGTTTTTATAATATATATATATATATAAGGGGAGGGAATTTTGCTTTTACCTCAGGACCCACCAAAGGCTAGCTACGACTCTGATCTATGCTTATTTTTCGTCATTATAATCTTTAATCTGAACTACATTATTAGGATTTATGCAAACGTAAAACGGAACTCTACTAGTCACAATATGATGTTTACCTACCTCAATATTTGAGCTCCTAAACTAATTAAGAAACAGACTTAACATTTAATACAAGTTCTAATTATTGCTTTTATCTGAAATCAAAAAGCTTCTTAAAATTTTTATTTTTCATGGGATTAATCAATGGTAATCAATATTTTTTATCCTGGTACTTAAGATACTTACTCTTACTCCGATGGCTTCACAGGGCCAAGAGCCCTACCGCCGCCTCTATTACTTCCCTCCATCTGACACGACCAAGGCTTCTCTCTGCCAATCTGCAACTCCCAAGGCCAAGGCATCTCTTCTCACACCATCATACGGGGTCTTCCGAGGGGACGTGATGTCCTGATGTTCTCATGGAATACTCTTGATATGGTACGATCTCGGGAGGCCCTCACAACGTGTCCCGCCCACTGTAATCTTCTAGCTTTGATAAAGCTTGTAATGAGTGGTTGTCTGGTGATCTTGCGAATTTCTCTATCTGTTCGTTTTAGATATCATCCCCGAGCCTTGTCAGATATGGGGCCCAAGATGGTTCTGAGCACTCGGTTTTCAAATACTAAAAGTCTCTGCATGTCCCTGAGTCAGGCTCCATGTCTCGCAATCATATACCACAGTCGGCTTGATTACACTATTCCACACCTTGATCTTTGCGGTAATGGAAAGTTCTCGGGGTCTAAATATTCCTAGGGAGAAAAGAGTCCGAATACCCACTCCCATCCTTGCCAAAATCTCTTCTCTCATTATATTCTCCCTGTTGATCTGGGACCCAAATATCTAAAGTTATTTACGTTTTTAAATTTATAGCCCCCTACGTTTTATAGCTACCCTTACTTAAGATATCTTTATAAAAAGCTTATTTACTAAAATAAATTTGTAAATTTTAAATTTAATTTTAACTCTTGGGACGACAAACTCGACAGTTTTTTGAGGATTTTTCACCTTCAAAAATCACTATTTAGAATTCGGGAAAAAATAATCTGATCAATAAGATAAACGACAAATAATGCCGATTTTGATTTTTCAATTATTTTTTGAAATATGATCGTTTTTTGTGCAAACGAAAGTTTTGATTTGCTCTAATTTATCGGAATTTTATAAAAACACCTATAGCCCAATGCTCAAAATAAAGAATTATGTTTAGAAGTTGAAAAAATTATAGAATAAAATTATTTTAATCTTGTATATAAAAATTAATGTTTGTCTTTCTGTATATATGTGTGTGTGTGTGTGTTCGTCTTTTATGCGTTCACTCATCGTTCATCCGATTGAGTTAAAACTTTGTACAGTTTTTGTTGGCACTTGCGTGAAATTTCTCACATAGTATCATCACCGTACAATAAGTATCTAAAAGAATTTATATTATAATACTTTTATCTATTTTTTTCCTTTGAGCAGCGCTTAATCGCGCACCTCCTGCACGAAAGCTACCCTTCGGTGAACGTTTATTTCATGCACTAGATATTTTTCTATTGCAAGGCAATGTGAGAAATGTAAAAGTTAATTCCTCCGATTGGGAACCAAATCTAGAATCTAGCTAACTGTTTCTGCAAAATCACTGTCAGTAATATCTACTTTTTGCTGTAAACTTATTACTCATACGTAAAGACCCACCCATTAATTGTGTAAGTTTAACTTACTAATCTGGAAAGTTATGGTTATATTTACACTTCTAAAGCCTAATTTTTCGCACATCAACCTAGCAAAACACTATTCTATATCCATACTATATATATTATAATGCACTTTTCATCGTTGTGGTTGTATTCAGCTGAGTCGTTCTGAATACTAGCGGGAATGCCCGAAGATATTTATATTAACCTCAAGCTTCCGACCATATCCTTTTTGACCTGGTATGGTATGTTGTTGCTATTATACGAGCATAGCTACTGAACTATCATGGCTAAGTTCCACTTGACCGTATGTATGTTTATGTTTCTTTGTCTGCTCGTTTTCAGTAGAAGAAACAAAAAAACAATCTAATCCTGATTCCCGTGTAGATGCCATGATGACTCTCATCGTTATTTTATTGCATTTTAAGATATATAAGATTCATTAACTCACTACCGCTAAACTTTATTAGTTTTAATTTCAATAAATCAAATTAAGTTCCTTTTATATCTCTTTTTATCTTAGTTTAAACACTTTAATAGATATCATTAGAAGGAAAATAGTTTATTAACGAAAAAAGTATTCTGCATTATTTTACCTTTTATATATAGATTAAATACCGTGCAGGAGAAAAATTTAATTAATATTTTATGGATTTAATCACCCCTTTAATTTGAAAGTTTTTTTTTCGTTTAAGCAATATAAAGTAATTAAAAGTCAACATTGAAAAAGAAAAAAAATCGCCAAGAACTTATAAAGTAGTTAGATTTTCCAAAAGACGTAAATCGTTAAGATGGACTCTCTTTAATAAGCGTTGAAGCAATTTGTTGATATTAAAAATTCTTTGCCTTTGATGTTGATCATCTCTCTTTCTCGACTCTTGAATGTTTTCCTACACAAACATGATTTGACTTCGATTAAAATTCTGTTTAAATGTTTAATTTCTCTCTTTTAAGTTCTTCTCATTTTTTTAATGTTTTAAAGTAAATACCATTTTATATACAGATATATTTTTTTAAATAATTAGTTTATTATTCAAATAATTTTTTTAGAAAAGGGTGCTTTTTCTTCTTTTTTCTAACATGGATGAAGCAGAAATTGAATATTATCTGATCCTTTTTTTTTTTTTAAATTGTTTTCTCTCTAAATGGCTTCAGAAACCATTTTATAACTGTTAATAAATGCAGCGAAAAGTATTTAAGTTAATGCTTTTCGGTATTGAACTCCGTGGAATGAAATGATTTCGGCATTCCTTCTGAGCCTGTGTACTTCTCATTATCTGATCAAAGCCTTGTGTTTATTTTATTATGTCGTCAAAACGTTGTGTTTGTTTTATGTTAATTGTTATTGTTGATGAATAAGTAGTTTTCGAACTCCATCCAGTTCTGTTTTTAGCATAGTACAAGTAAGAGACTAGCATTTATGTAATAAGTAGGTACTATTTTTATTTTTTCATTCATATACCTACTGTATAACTTTAAAAGATGACCGCGTTTTATTTGAGTCATGGTATGAAATAAAAGTGTTACATTTACTGATTTATTATTTAAATATTAGTTTTATTATATGTGCAAGTGTGCTAATAATTCAGTTTTTGCCTGATGAATTAAATGTTTTTAGTATTCCTTTTAATAATAATAAATAGAAAGTAAAATTGAAACTTTTTCGAGACTCAGTTTTAGTGATATGCCAATTTTTTGCCAACTCATTCCAGCTAAAAAGTTAAAGCTTGGCATACACGTACGGTTTATTAATACAAACTTGTTTGGCAAATTTTAGTTTATTGGCTACAACCTTTCGATAACTCCTTATTTAACAATTCGATTTATTTTTGATTTTTTTGCATTTTTTTATCCGGAAGTTCTGAAGCTAAAAAGCCCCAAATCTAATTGTTTTGGACTAATAAAAATTTTAGTTCCAGAATAAAACTTCTCCGACCTTCTATTCTGGAGTTATCGTGGATAAATCAATACTGAGAGAATTAAAGATAAAAATATCACCCAAAACAAAATAAAATGTGTGTGTCTATTTTAGGAATATCATAGGATAGACGGGAAACTTCTTAAGTTCATTTAGCTCAGATAATACTATCTCAACATTGTTATTGATATTCATTCATTCATTCTCAAGCAGGGGTGGGGGGGGGGGGGTTGGCGGGGCTCATGGGATGAGTAACGACAACCAACGACAAACCGTTTCTTATGGCAAACTAACCGTAATTAAATATATTTCATATCTTAAATCCAAAATTATATTCTTTTTTTAATTTCTTGAAGTACCTATTTGTTTTAATAAAAAAAAAATTCCCACTAAATATTTTGCTTTGAGGATTGACCCCCCATGAAAATTTTCTGACTAATCCACTGTTCTCAAGTGAAATAAAGTAAAAATGACTTCACAGAGGTCTGCTTTGACTCTTTTCTCCCATTTGAAATGTTCAGAAGAAGTATCGAATGAACAAAGAAAAAAATGTTTAAAATTATGCATTGAGATCCATTCTTTCTCTTTGTAATTTCGATTTCATTTCGATTTGAATTACTATTTATCCCCCCATAAGAAGTTTCACTTCATAAATTATTCTTGAAAATGATATTTCTCCATGTTCAGACATTTCGTAACACGAGTAAGACAAAAAAAAATTAAATAAAAAAAACAATGGTCCACCCGGCAGGCAAATTAGGAGGTTCCTTCTGGTGCCAAAATTTTTCTTGTTCCAAAACTAAGAGCTGATTATATTTAGAGATTTTTAGCTACATAACTTCCGGTCCGAAAAAATTGAGTTGTAAAATAGAGATCTAGCGGAATGTAGTAGCTAATGAACGGTAATTTTTGGCAGACATATTTGTATTAAATAATTAATAAACTATACCAATTGCTATGTTTCAAAAAATTTGCGAAAAGCGTACCGAGTCTTGAAAAAGTTTTCAAAATTAAAATACATAATAATTTAGAATTTGATTTATGAGATTCACTGGTCAAATACGAAATCTGTACACAAAGAGCAATTGCAGTCGTGAATGATTATTTGAACGAGCTGAAACCACAAGGTGGAATAATTCATAATTTATATACAAGACGAGAGAGACATACTAGTGTTTTATTTATTTATTTTCTTATATAAATCAAGAAAAAAATGTCTAGTTACTTGTGCTATAACGAAACATTTCCAGTTCTGACGTTTATTTATTTATGATTTTATTTATTCATGATGGCGTGAGATATCTAAAGTCCAATTACTGCAAATATATCGACAGGTAGAGAAAAAGACTTGCAACATTGAATTTCGATAGATTCACTTTTTTTCAAAAATAATTGTCTTTCTCTTCCAATATTTTTTTACCTTAAGACGGTTTCTTTTATAATTTTTCAAAAAACATTAAAAAATGTAAATTTAGAGTTCTTGAAAGAGTGCATGTTTCATTTATGAAAATATACTGTATATATAGTATACCATGGGTGTTGCTTAATTAAGGCAAATTTTTAGAAAAAAAATGATCACTGGTGTCACATTAAATTACTAATTCTAACGAGAGTTTTGTTAATAAGAAATTACAGTAAAAAATGTACAATAATGATATCCACCAGAAGAAATAATCAAAAATGTCATAGCCTAATAATTTTTTACTTCTTTTCGTTGAGAATTTTAAAAATAAATAAAATGACACGTTCTGATGTGGCCATCCACTTGACTTTACCATACAACCTAGCCCCTCACTTATATTTAATAAAATTATTTATAATCATGTATGGGGGGTTAGTTTTTTCATTTTTAGACTTCTGGGGGTCCACAGATTATGTATACAAAATTTGGTTGAATTTGGTTCATAGACCTATATTTTCATTTTTTGGCCCTACAACCCCTTCCCGTCCCCATTTTGGGTGGTTAGTTTTCGCATTTTTAGTCTTCTGGGGGTCCACGGATTATGTATACAAAATTTGGTTGACTTTGTTACAAGGGCCTATATTTTCATTTTTTGACCCCCCCCCCCATTTTGAGAGGTTAGTTTTTGCATTTTTAGACTTCTGGAGGCCCACTAATGATGTATACAAAATTTGCTTGAGTTTGGTACAAGGGCCTATATTTTCATTTTTTGACCCTACACGTCCTCCCCCACATTTTGGGCTGTTAGTTTATGCATTTTAGACTTCTTTGGGCCCATGGATTATGTATACAAAATTTGGTTGAGTTTGGCACAAGGGTCTATTTTTTATTTTGTTAATCCTACACCCCCCCCCCCATTTTGGGTGGTTAGTTTTTGCATTTTTAGTCTTCTGGGCTCCCACTGATACAAATTTTGGTTGAGTTTGGTACAAGGGCCTAGATTTTTAATTTTTAACCCCCCTCCACCCCCTTAATTTTGGGTCTATGTGCAACAAAATCTAATCAGCTTTTAATCTCAATGAACCAAAACTACGTGTGAAATTTGGTTTCGATATTCACAATAGTTTTTGTTCTAGCTCGTCCCCCAAAATTTGGTAACGCACAGTCTAACAGACATTTTGACAAAACAATTATTATCTCGAAAAAATAATTTTTTCGATGTTCACTTATTAGGGCTTTTTTGTAGAGCGAAATGCACTGGTTTCGCTCAATTTTTTTAATCAAATTACTTTCAGTCGTTTTTGAGATATTTCGAAAAAAACAAACACTTTTTTCATGCATGATTACAATACTTGACCATACCCTGTATGGTGAAGTAAAAAGCTTTAATAAGAAATATTATAGAAAATAGAGATGGAAAATGTAGATAAGTTTTTAATGAATAAAATCTTAATTATTATTTTTATCAGATATTTACTTTCTTCTAATTTTATTTTTCCTGAATTTCATTTAAAAAAGGACTCCTTTTATTATTCTTACATACTTCCAATAGTGATATCATAAATATCGCTAAGGGTGGGATATTTATTTCTTGCTAGATAATTCTTATAAAAATTTTAATAGAGTCATTATTACATTTTTCTTTTTATGTTCAATGTCTGATTGTAATTTAACTGGGTAAAATATTTACATCTACTTAAAAAAAATTCGCAAATATACCAAAATAATGATTATTTTTCAGAAAATCTTGAAATCTAGTTATAAAATAAAATTAAAAAAAAAAAAAAACAGTAGTTTTATTCTTCAAATCCTTTTCAATATTTTTTCAATTTTTCCTATGAATCTAGCTATATAGAGATACCTATTTTGAAAAGATGGGCTTTATTATCAGGACAAATTTTATCAGGTACGTTTACCATTAAGTACATACAAATCTTAATGTTTTAAGAAAGTTTTTGATTTTATGTCAGGCTGCGTTTATTGCAGCTCCGAGCCGCGAGTTAGGCAACCCTTTTATACACAAATTTTACAAAAAACAAAAAAAATATTTATTTAAATCAGACTAGCTAAATCGAGGCTGAATTTAAAGTAATCGCTATAGGTGCGATTTTTGTTTCTTTCATAGTATTATTACCACAATTGTGTCCACTCGAAGTATTTTTTATTATTTCATGCGGGTTTTTAGGTTTTTTATTTTCTCAAAAATGACTATATATCATTTTCTTTTAAAATAAAAATAAATAACTTTATACCTATATAATCTAAGAAATTGATAAAATTGTATTTCTTTATCTAATTTCATCTCAAGACTTTATGATATAATTATTTTCCTACCTTGAATGCTGGAATTAATGCATGATTTTGAATAGTATATTAATTATTGTAGATTTGATGCTTCGGTGGTTGAGTAGTTTATCAAAAGAGAAGTCTCCACTTAGACTATATAATTTTGATGAGAAATTCTCATCAGAATGCACAACATTTTGACACTAATTCTAGAATCATTTCGAAATGCTTGTGAAGGCATTCCAAAAGATCGATTGAGAGCGTTGGAATTCCGGAACCTCTCCAGAAGAAAGACAAATTTGTCAACTTGAAACCAATTTTTAAAATCTAATTAAATATCCGCATCAAAACTCCAGTTTTTCAGAGCTCCACATATGTAATTTAAAAATTAGTTTCTAGTTGTCACGTTGGTCTCTCTTCTGATCACCTAGAGGAGAATAGCGAATGTCTCAGGGATGCCAATCCTCTAGAGTCCACTTTTTGGATTAACTTCACAAACGACTCTAGAATTAGATCTCGAAACGTTATACATTCTAATAAGAATGTCTAATAAAATAATTTGATGTAGCCTTCCACATAACTTTACTTTACTGCCCCCTCTCTTAAAATTAATAATTAACTTGTGCATTACGGAATTTCGTATAAATCGATCAAACGTTCTAATAGATTGAAAATTTTATAATTTTAATTTTTTAAGACCCTCCCCTTTCCTTAATATTGGGTTCGATTTCAACCAAAAAAATCTAATCATAATACACCGCCCCCTCTCTTAAAATTAATATTTAACTTGTGAATATACGGAATTTCGTATAAATCGACCAAACGCTCTAATAGATTGAAAATTTTATAATTTCATTTTTTAAGACACTCCCTTTTCCTTTATTTTGGGTTCGATTTCAACCAAAAAAATCTAATCTTAATCTCAATACAGCAAAACTACAAGTGAAATTTCATTTGAAATTCACTCTGGGTTTTGAAATAGAATGTACAAAAAATTTGATTACTGACAGACTAACTAAAGTACATACTAACATACATTTTAACAAAATAATTAACTAATAATAAGCTTGGAGTAATTTTTGGAGACGGACTGATAAGTGAATTAAGTGGATATCGATGAGGCAGTCCGAAAAAGAAGAATAATTTACACTATCTTTTTATTCATAAAACCGACGTTTCGGAGGCTATTCCCTCCTTCTTCAGGGTTTTGAAAAGTCGGTGAAGGAAATACATATAATACATACCACATAACACATAATACATTATAATTCTGCTGAGAATGAAATACAAGATATTATTGTTACTGCCACTGAAAGAGGAGACAGAGGGGAATGCCGCATTGGATTTCCTTCACTGACTTCAAAACCCTGAAGAAGGAGGGAATAGCCTCCGAAACGTCGGTTTTATGAATAAAAAGATAGTGTAAATTATCTTCTTCTTTTTTTTGGACTGCCTCATCGATATCCACTTAATTAACTAATAATAATTTTTTGTTGTAGATGCCATAGTTTCAGAAATTTTCTTTTATCAAAATAGTTTCAGGCATTTTTGAGATATTTCCAAAAATTAAGCAAAAACAAACACTTTTCCCATGAACGATTACAATACTTGACCTTACCCTTTATGGTAAAGTAAAATGTTTAGTCTAAGCGGTTTCTGCCGAAACTTCTCTTTTGATAAATATATTCATTATTTGTATGGAAATTTATTTTATTTATATAAAAAGATAATAATGAAAATAAAATGATAAATGATCCAAAAATTTTTTTACCTGTAGACGGTTTCTTTTATAATTTTAAGAGATTCTCAATTCGATAATTGACGTAGTAGAGGTAGTCTTTTGAAAGGGAGCGGTTTCGTTTTCGGAAAGAAACAAGTTTGTCAAGCCATCGTCGAATGTCACCGGATAACCACGCACACGCTCTTGAAAAAAAAACCTGGGCAATTCGATTATAACGAATGATATATGTGGAACCCTTAGCTTCCTCTTTTAATCCTATTAATAACCTCCTTTCTCCTTATGCACACTGATAACACATGAAAGTCCAATTAAGCAAGTTTTATCATCTGCCCAAGACTATAAATCTTTCCTCTTATTAAGAATTAAATACATATTATTTGATATTTAATTCGATGGTTAACCATTTTTTATTTAATGATAATGATCGATAATTTATTTTTCTCATAGTTTCTTAACTAAGAATTTATCTAAAGATGTAATAGGAAAATTAAAAGAAACAAAAATTGAAGAAAGAGAAAACAGGTTGTAATAAAAATATTCACACTAATAGTTTGAGAAATTTATTGAGCTATGAATTGAAATACAATACCTGCGACGACTTAAGTAGTTTGATATGATTATAAATTCTCTGTTTGAACATTTATTGGCATAATCGAAGAGAGACAACAAAAATAATTTTTAATTTATTTTAACTCGAAGAATAACTAAACTTCATAGTTTTTTTTAGACATTTGTATCTTAACTATGTAGTTAAAAGACAAAAAATAATAATAATACTTTCTTTTACATCAAATGGTACCTATTAAGATTTATTTATACTCTAACTTATCTTATATTGGGAAAATATTACCTAGATTGTTCCTAAAAATTTCATTCAGGTTTACTCCTGAATTACATGTTTTGAGGTCCTCAGACAAAATAATTATTATCATTTCCGTCCATAATTTAATTTATAATTTGAAAGTTTATATTGGGAAAATAAGTACAAGTTTTTTATGTGTGACTTTTTTATTTATCCACCAACGTTTCGTCGACTTTGCCGACTTTGTCGACTTTGCCGACTTCTTCAGGACTATTTGAAGCCCTGAAGAAGTCGGCAAAGTCGACGAAACGTTGGTGGATAACATAAAAAGTCACACATAAAAAACTTGTCCTTATTTTCCCAATATAAACTTTCAAATTATAGACAAAATAATATTTAATATAAGTATAATACTAAAATAGTACATTGAATCTAAAAAATATGCATTCAAATTTTCACCCTAATGTTTTGAGATCCCTTGATTCAAATAATAATTAATTTGCTAAAATATCACATTGGACCTAAAAAATTTGTATTTAAGCTTTCATCTTATATATACGTTTTTTGAGGTTCGCTTGATTCAAATAATAATTAATTAAGAGTGGATCAAACTATTAGGTAGATTCCACATAAATATTAAGGATAAACTACTAGGTAAATTACTAGATAGATTTCTCATAGTATTTTGCAATAATTGTTGAATTTGATTTATTTTATTGTCTTAAATTAGTTTAAATTTTTTTACATATACCTACAATGTATTTACTTATTTCTTTGCAAATAAATAAATATTCTACCATTTATGTGAAATCTACCTAGTAATTTAATCCACTCTTAATTAATTATTATTTGAATCAAGCGAACCTCAAAAAACGTATATAAGATGAAAGCTTAAATACAAATTTTTTAGGTCCATTGGGATATTTTAGCTAATTAATTATTATTTGAATCAAGGGATCTCAAAACATTAGGGTGAAAATTTGAATGCATATTTTTTAGATTCAATGCACTATTTTAGTGCTTATATTAAATATTATTTTGTCGGAGTATGATAATTTATTAGCTGAAATAGTGTACTTATTCAACCTAAAAAATTCGCAAATTGTTAACCGAAATATATGTTTTGGAGTATCCCGATTCAGAACACTATTAATTAGCTAAAATATTGGATTAGACCAAATAAATTTGCATTCAAGTTTTCACCCGAAATACTTGATTTGATGTCCTCAAATTCTAATGGTAATTAATTAGCTAGCTTAATTAATCCCTAGGCTATCGTAGAAAATTTTACACCCTTTGCTTTTTATTACTTTCACGTAAATAAAATAAATGAAGAATCAGACTGGCATCTCCACAAATAAAGATAAATTTCAGACTTTTAACTTCTAATACCAGTTAAATTACCAAGTCTACTTTCATTTTTCAAATTTTGATTCACAGTTTACGAAGACCTTTATAGTTAGATTGCAAATTTTACTAACACTATGATTACTCGAAAATAGGAAATTTCAAAAAACGAAATTTAAAACTTAAGATAGTTGTTGCAATTGTTTTTTAATGAATTTGGGATTTAAAAAACAATTTTTTTGGCTTATAGACTTAATTGGATTGGCCTCTGAACGGCTCATACATAGACACATAGATATATTATACATATTCTTAAATTTCTATAGGTAATTCCTAGGTAATATTTAAAAACATTTAGATTATCCTAAAGAAAAATTATATCCTTGTACTCACCATACGCCTGAATATAGGCATTCCATTGGTCACCTGTTCTTAAAAGCTGCGTAAAATTTAGGCTCTACCGAAAGTACAAAACATTGCTTCGCGATGGCCAAAGTATTAAATTCATTATTATTTTATTTATTATAAGGAAATTCAATGTTAAAAATCATTTGGCAATAGACTTTTCTTTATTAATTTTTAAAATAATATTTAAATACAAAAGTTGTCCAGAATTAAAATCTCTATGAAATTTATACGTTCTTGTACAATCACAAATAGCATATAAAAACACTTTCAAAAATTTCGAACATTTTTTAAGAAGTCATGAGCGAAAAACCGAAATTCGATATCTTTTAAACCGGTGCTCAATAAAATTTCAAAATGTACCAGGAAGAGCTTTTTGATGGGTACTAAAAAATGTCAAAAAATGAAGGAAATCAAAAATTAAAATTTTTAAAAACGTCCGATTTGGCGTGGAATTCCTCATTTGTGACAGATGAATTTAATGACATCTCAATATTCTTAAACATGGTCAAATTAAATGAAAACTTTAAGCGGTTATAGCTAAATTTGACCCAAACAAAATTTCAAGTTGAATAAAACCGAGTGGTGAACCGCGACCTAAAACCGTGTACTACCTACTTCCACTTTCATTTCCAAGTAGAAGACAATAGATGACAATAGAGTATCTAATGAATTCCAAAGTAATTCCAAATAATTCCAAAGACGGTGTACATATTTGATTTTTAAGCTTATTATTATTTGTTGCATTAAATTTTTTTGAAGTCGGTTTTATTTTTTTATAAAAATTATTTTATACATTCAAAGAAAAAAATGTCTTTTTTTTGATTTTTACTTATCTCTATCTCCGAATGTCTTTGGAATAAAGGTGTGAATGAAATTTGAAGACCAGATGAGGTTGAATAACCGGTCCCCGGACTATGGTAAAGTTCCCTTTCCCAACTACCAGCGTCTACCCCTTCGTCTTTTCATTACTTCTTCTTTATCCTCGCCGTCTAATTCGCAAGCTTCTGATTGACTACACCTGGGATGTCAATCGCTATTAACTTCATAGACAGCAAGCTTTCTATGGATAAAGCTTAATCAATCAAATTATCTCTTCAAATTGATCAATAACATGCATGTCTCAATTCATGGGTACATTTTAGATATAATTTAAGCTTTCACTTACCTAGGGTAAGTAGAAGTATTTCAAACGGCTGGATAATATGAGTTCGTGGTTAGAATTATACTAACTAGAATCCAAGAGGTACATTTTGGCCTGAACGTATGTAAATTATGTACTATACAGGTTAGTCTGAGGTTTCAATAAATAAAAAATACTTTTTTAAAAGAGAAAGAATTCAATCAATCTTTTTCGGACAAATTCTAAGATTTTAGTAGAAATATTATTAAATTGCGATATCAGAGGATTCATCCCCTCAGGAGTCGAACCTGAGAACTAACTTGCTATCCGGGCAGTCAGCTCACACCCTCGAGACAAATACCTCTCTGAATCGCAATATATGATATAAGCACAGACATTTTTTACTCCATTCTTCTATAACGGAAATTAAAAAATTTAGCTTAAAATGAAAAAAAGTTTTTCATACAAGTCCTCTTATTTAAATATATAATATATATAATCATATATATAAAATTAAGGTTTTGTCTGTACATTGCTCCAAATCACGGCAAATTTTGGTTGCACACGTTTCAAGCAAAGTTATGAACGAAAACACCCTCAACAAAATTCCTATCTCTCTGTATGTCTGTTTCAGTGGTTTCCAAAAAGTTGCTCACGATTCACGTAAAAACGGCTGAAGGGATTATTATGAAATTTCATATTTAGATCAGATGTCTTCTAACTTACGTTTTTAGCTATATAACCTTTTGATATTTTGACCTTTTTGGGTTTAGGGGGCGCACGAATGAAAATTATCAAATAACTCCTAAACTATTAACCCTACGGCAAATTTTATGATAAACAAAGTTGTAGGGGATGTGATTTCTGCCAACTTTTGTTTAAAAAAATGTCCTCCAAAAAACCACCCAAAAAGAGGGGGGGGGGGGGTGAAAAATGTAAATTCTTGCCCTTGGAGCAAACTCAACCAAATTTTGTATACATAATCTGTGGACCCCCAGAAGTCTAAAAATGAAAAAACTAACCCCCCATACATGATTATAAATAATTTTATTAAATAAAAGTGAGGGGCTAGGGTTGTATGGTAAAGTCAAGTGGATGGCCACATCAGAGGGGTGCGGGGGTGAGGGTGCTGGGTGGGTTTCGGGGGGTGTGGTGGGTGCGAGTGGGGGTGAGGGTGGATTCGAGGGCTGGGGGTCCAGGAGGTGTGCTCCCTGGCTAGCAAGAGGGCCGCCGAAGGCGGGCATTGCAGCTAGTATATCATATAATCCTACGTAAATATACTTCACGGCCTTGGGAGAAATTCTCATCTATGGCACCACAAACCGTCGTTTTTTCTTCAACCACCAAAAAACAATCATGTGAACCCCAACTCTCTCTTTACGATTAGCAAATTCAATGGAACTCAATGCAACCCCATCCGTAAAAATTCACGTACATTCCCGCCCGCAAAGACAAAAGACGCTGAATAAACGCTCCCATGTTGTCTGTAGGCGTACAAATAAAGTATATATAAAAAATACTGCCTTCCAGTAATGTTTATTTCATGCAGAGAACACCCTCATTGATTTAGCTAGCCGTCCACTAGAACTATATTTGGCCGAATAATGGTCGCAATTAGCCAATTAATCCTAAGACACCTGATGGCATTGGACCGTGTTCACTTCCCCGATTTACTCAGCCGAATACAGTAGAGCGAGGGACAAATGGAAATGGTCGGATGTATTCGGTTAACACTACTTGTTGCGCTCCACTACAGGAGGTAAACATTACACCTGACATTTTTCTTTATTTTTTAAAAAATAGTTAGTGAAAAATTATTATTATTATTATTTATTCTTCTTCATAAAATAAAATAATTAAATCAATATAAAATATGTTCTATATCCATTATTAAACAGGTTAAACTTAGATTTTTCATTCTTTTTCAAAAAAAATTTTGAAAAACTAATTAATGTTAAAAAAAGACGTTTCTCTGGTCGTATTGTTTCTCTAAAATTCGTAATTGAAAGCCAAATAGTATTTATTTAAAGTATATTTGTCTTTAAAGTTCATCCTGTAGAGTAGTAAAAAAAATCCGTATTTCTCAATAATTCTTCATTAAATGGTGAAATACTCTCAGACTTCTTTTGTTTAATATATGGAATTGAATCAAAACTCTTTTTGCATTCTCTGCATTAGATTCCTCATGGATTTTCTAAAAAGAATAAATTACTATCCATTTTATACAATAAAAATTTGAAGCAGTTCCCCACTTGGCTACTGAAAGAAAGGGTACTGTTTAATTACCAAATATAATTCGGCTTCAGACCTTAAGTCGCCCGACAATTCACTCGGCCAAATACGGTTCCAATGGATGGCAAATCTTACACACATTTACTCTTGGCAAGAAAATTTCTTCAATTTTTAAAAAGTAATGTTAGTGGATTCTGAGTATCTCATATGGGAAGGTTAAATAAAAAAAAAAAATCTAGACAAGAAAGCTTCATTTCTTATAAAAAAGAAAAAAACTTTAAGGGTAAAGAAATAGAGTTTTTGAAAGTATGATTTTATCACACTATATTTTTTATTTCAAACCCTCAATCATCAACATCAGAATTATGTTATGCGTGAGTTTCAAAAAATTTGGATTATCATAAAAATCTCTATTCTCTTCCAATGCAAAGAATTTTTTTATTAACGATTTCGAGATAATAATAAAAATTGATCAAAAATGATTGGTATTTATTCTAAAAAATTTGATAAAAATTGTTAAGATGTTTGTCTGATGGAGATTATCTTCTCTATGATGCATCCCAATTCTTGAAGGCGATGCGATTGCGTGTCAAGGATGGGCATCTTCGGTGGCCGATATCCTCAAGATCGCATCTGGACCATAAAGAAGCCAAGTTGCGCCAATTAGCCAGCTCGACTACCAACTTGCTTTTTCTCTAATCGAGTTAATCAACCGAGTCACTCACCCGCTTTGACATCCATCAATATGCAACAATTTTCTCATTTAGATTTTCGCTTTTATTGCTCGTATAAATAAATAATAATAGGCTTATGAGCGCAATTTCTATCAGCGAATAGAAATCTCGAAACGTGCCTGATTTCCGACTAGAGTTTTTTTTTCTTTTTGTGTCTCAACTAACTTTAAAGGAAACCGCTCTCTGGCTTCCTTTCGTTTTCATTTTAATGCAGTATGTAATCTCGACATTTCCGTAAGTTTTAATTACTAGTGAAAAAGATAGCGCAAAATAGAGGGTGGATTGGAAAACAAGCCGACAAACAAATTACCTACCTTTGATCTTGAAGCGGTCATTTTAAGGCTTAAAAGGAATTCTACCAAATTGGTGATTTGAATGCCTGGTATCCGCTATTTGTGAAAATAGCATAAATGAAATGGTTTTGATGTTTGGAAAACAAAAAGACAAAAAACTTAAAAATATTAGCTTTATTCAAATTTGATTTCTTTTTTATTAAAGACAATTAATTGAGTAGGTAGGTATATTAAGAAATGAGAAAAAAATTGCCATTGAAAGCGTTTCTATGCATTTCAGGCTTTCCCTCTTAAACATAATATTCGTATGTAGTTAACTAGAACATACCGATTGTTTTAAAATAATAATAATAATAAATAAAAACATTTAAATCCAAATGCAGATTTGAGTGAAAAAAGAGAAATTTCGGTAGAAATTTTTATTTTTTACTTTACCATACAGGGTATGGTCAAGTATTGTAATCGTGCATGAAAAAAGTGTTTTTTTTCCTTCTTTTTTTCGAAATATCTCAATAACGGCTGAAACTATTTTGATTAAAAAAATTGAGCGAAACCATGGCATTTCGCTCTACAAAAAAGCTCTAATAAGTGAACATCGAAAAAATTATATTTTTCGAGATAATAATTGTTTTGTCAAAATGTCTGTTAGTCTGTCTGGTTGTCAGGTTGTTAGTTAGTCCGTGCGTTACCAAATTTTTGTGGACGAGCTTGCTCAAAAACTAGTGTGAATATCGAAACCAAATTTCACACGTAGTTTTGGTCCATTGAGATTAAGAGCTGATTAGATTTTGGTGCATATCGACCCAAAATTAAAGAGGGGGTGGAGGGGGGGGTTAAAAATTAAAAATCTAGGCCGTTTGAGCAAACTCCACCAAATTTTGTATACATAATCAGTGGACCCCCAGAAGTCTAAAAATGCCAAAACTAACCTCCTAAAATGGGGTCAAAAAATGAAAATCTCTGCCATATACCAAACTCAACTAAATTTTGTATACATAATCAGTGGACCCCATGAAGTATAAAAATACAAAAACTAACCGCCCAAAGGGGGAGCATTTACCAAACTCAACCAAATTTTGTATACCATAATCGAGTGGGACACCAGAAGTATAAAAATGCAAAAACTAACCCACCCCCTACATGATTATAAATAATTTTAGGGGCCAGGTTGTATGGTAAAGTCGAAGTGGATGTGCCACATCAGAACACGTCAGCTTATATTTTTAATTTTTTATTTTTCATTCCCAGAAGAATTCATAACGTTTCGATACCTAACAGTGAAGTAGTTTTCAAAAGTGTTTGTGATCTCATTCAAAAAGTTAGTCTGCCTACCTCACGACCCAAAAAGCCTTGTGCATTGTATCTCATTAAAAAATTCTGAAATAGATGGTTTTTAATTTAAATTTATAATATTTAAATTTATTATTGAGGTCGGACTGGACCAGCTTCTTGATAACGAAGATGAAGAGGGTGGCCAGAGATCAAGTCTCACTCACGGTGAAAATTTGATCGGGTTTAATTCAGCCTCTGAGCTAACGCTACTGTGCCCATTAATTTATAAAAGCATTTATATTATTAATTTTTTTCTTTATAAAACATTTATATGTCGAAACACAACCTTGAAACAAGGGTCCCTAAGGATCTTTTATTTCTCATTTTTCTGATGAAATTAATAATTAATACTTTCAAAAAAATAATTTGCCTAAAAATTAAATTGAAAGTTTCTTTTTGCCGAGAGTAGCAGAATTTTTATAAATTAGAGGAGACAATAAAAGTGTGTGTCTTCTGCTGGAAAATCGTTATAAATAAATAAAAAAATTATATTTTTCAGAAGAAGTCACACTCTTTTATTGTCTCCTTTAATGTGCCAAAATTAAAAAATACAAGCTTTTGATAAAATCTTCAAAGGGAGATGTGGGGATTTTGCAATATTAGTACCTTGCTCCTCCTCCCTTCTTGGGTTTAGGGCTAGATTTCAGTATATTACATATGATTAATTTTTATTTTTATCGTCTTTTAATCAATCAAAAAAAAAAAAAATAGTATTTTCCTGTTATTGACAAAAAGAATTTATGGGGAAAAAAGTTGAAAAGAAAATCCGCCTATTTTTCCAAATAATGGATCAACAGGTTTTGAAGTGATAAAAATGTTCATTAGGGTCGCTTCCCAAGACATCCCTTACTATATCCTGTTTATATAAATATAATAATTTACGTTCACACCCCTTGATCAAAATCTTTCCTTGGCAAAGGCCGCCTCCTAATAGAAAAGTAAAGCTCTTTATCGCTTTATCAAGTTGTGCGTCCCACTTTCCCGCCCTGTTCATTGTTATCTCATATTGCGCCCTTTTAGGTAATAAATAGGGCAGAAACCGCAACCGGTTGGGGTTGCCTCTGAGCCATTGGACACTCTCAACATCACATCTGCCCTCTCGGAGATGCCTAATTGTAGAAAAATAAGCTGCGCCCTTTTATTAAAACGAATTCGAGACATTTGTCCCCTGGCCTTTGACAAAAGTTCCTTTTTAATACATCCAGAATGACGTTTTTTGGCCGCCTCAAGTGTGGATTCCATTCTTTCATTCTTTCATTCTTAGTACCTTCTCTCCCATTAAATCCGACTAATTCCCATTCAAGAAAGGAAGAATCGAACAAATGATTTATTCAATTATTATTCAGCTTCAATCTCTCTCAATGAAAAATTTAAAGAATAAAATACAATCCAAAATTCTTTTTGATAAAATATTATCTTTGTAACTATGATTGAAAGTTTCAAATTTTGAGACTTTTTGGATTTGCATTATGTACCTAACTCGATTAAATAAATACAATATCTCTTATTTTTAAGTAAAAGAACCACTCATATTTAAGTCAAAAAATTTATTAAATAATTCAGATTTATTAATTCTACATAGTATGTAGGTATACATTATTTTTGTTATTGTTATATTATTTGTCTTAAATATGAGTGATTCATTTACTTAAAAATAAAAATTAAAAACTAACATTTAAAATAGTTATGATTAAGGGGAGTTTTTGTTGAGTTTCACAGAAATTAAAATTTAAAAGTTGTTATAATCTCAATATATTATTATATATTATTATATAACCCATCGTCAGAAATCAGGAATACATAAAAATAGTAAACTTTCTAAATACATCTATTATCTCTGGGTTCAAAAAAGTGATAAGTGTAATTATTGAATTAGTGTTTATATCTAGATTGTGTGTGGTTATTGGTATCATTTTGATTTATAAATAAATTTATCTCTAAATTAATAATGAACTATCGTAAATAAAAACAATTTGTGAAGCTGATGGACAAATGTCTGACGAATCGTTTAAATTGAGCAATGGATTAGTACCGTTTTGTTGAATGTTAGCATCGTGTATTTTGCGAAAATAAAACTTTAGGGCCGATTGTTGAATTTATTTCATATATGCCATGAGAAATTGTGATATCTTGAAATGAAACCAGGTTTGTGTAATTTTTGAGTTTTTAGGTCCTCTATTTTTTCTATAGTACAAGAACGTATAAATTTCATAGAGATTTTAATTCTAGACATCTTTTGTATTTAAATATTATTTTAAAAATTACTAAGGAAAAGTGTATTACCAAATGATTTTTTACATTGAATTTCTTTATAATAAATAAAATAATAATGATTTTAATACTTTGTTATATATATATGTATATATATGTGTGATTGTAATGAATTGTGTGATGTATCTATATTGAAGATTTAAGAATGAATGTTTCATGTGAAATGACAAATTCCGGTTCTTGAACGAGATGTATGTATGATTTCAAATTATTGTAAAAAAATTTTGTGTTATATAATTCTCATATAAAAAGAAAAAATGTAAATAAATGTTTCATTTCAATTTTAGAACTACTGAGGATGGTCGACCAGTGGTGACCGAAACTGTATAGTTATCAATTAAATAATTCAAATAGTTATTAAAATTATTGTTTTATTATATTTGTGACAAAACCAACCCTTCAATTTAAGGAAAAATTTAAATCAAGTCACTTAAGTTCTGGAAGAAATTTAATACTTTGGTCATCCCGAAGCAATGTTTTGTACTTTACGGTAGAGCCTAAATTTTACGCAGCTTTTAAGAAGAGGTGACTAATCGATTGCCTATATTCAGGCGTATGGTGTGTACAAGGATATAATTTTTCTTTAGGATAATCTAAATGTTTTTAAATAGGAATTACCTATAAAAATTTAAGTATAAGTATAATATATCTATATGTCTATGTATGTATCCAATTAAGTATATAAAACAAAAAAAATTGTTTTTTAAATCCCAAATTCATTAAAAAATAATTACAACAACTATATTAAGTTTTAAATTTCCTTTTTTCAAATTTCCTGTTTTCGAGTAATCATCGTGTTCATTTTTTTAGGGCAATTTTTTGAAATTTTGCAATCTATAAAGGTCTTCGTAAACTGTGAAGCAAAATTTGAAAAAATAAAAGTAGATTTGGTAATTTAACTGGTATTAGAAGTTAGAAGACTTAAATGTATGTTATTTATAGAGACGCCAGTCTGATTCTCCATTTATTCTATTTACGTGAAAGTAATAAAAAGCAAAAAGGAGTAAAATTTTCTACGATAGCTTAGGGATTGGTTAAGCTAACTAATTGATTATCATAGAATTCGAGGACATCAAACCAAGTATTTCGGGTGAAAACTTGAATGCAAATTTATTTGGTCCAATTCATTATTTGGGCTAATTAATAGTGTTATGAATCGGGATACTTCAAAACATGTATTTCGGTTAACAATTTGCGAATTTTTTAGGTTGAATACACTATTTCAGCTAATAAATTTTAAGGAACTTGGTGTATGTACCTACTCCTCGATTTTTTTGATAATTTTTTTATTTTAAACTTCTATTAATTCTACAAATTTTAAGACCGGGTTGATAGTGGTCCTATGATAATTACTTTAGCTGTGAGGGGTGATAATTTTTTACGTGTTAAATTTTAGTTACAATTGAGGAGGGGGCGCAAAATTATAGTTTGCACACGGGCGGCCGAATGGCTTGGCGCGGCCTTGTATATACCATAATTGTATACAAGAGATTAAATACATTTAAATATGGTTACTGGCGTAGTCAGAAAACTTTCATGGGGGGGGGGACAATCCTCAAATCAAAATAGTTGGATTAGTGGGAATATTTTCTTATTATAAGAAATAGGCACTTCACACAAATTAAAAAATAAAATAATTCTTGGTTAAACATATTCGCCCAGTATATAGGGGAGCTTCAGCTTACATCGGGAAAATATTTTTTCTAGGATCGTTTGGTATGGTATGAGAATACCGTTCTGTCACTGGTTTTTAGAACATATATTTCTAAAAATTTTCGGGGTCCCCCGGAATTTCAGCGTTCCGGCAGTGCTAAATTTGCGATGAGACCGATCTAAATTGATTACGAGACAATTAATTGCTTTATGGACTCAAAACCACCACAAAAAGTATGGATTACTACTAAATGCGATTAATTTGTAAAGTAAACAAATTTATCCTTATTTATTTGATGATTTTAAAAGTGATTTGTGATTGTAGTAAATACCTATATTACTATTAGTCTTACGTTTTTGGATAGGGTTCAATAAATTGTAATTCATTCTACTGAAAATTTAGTAACCTAATATTTTTAAATACTAAGTCTAATAAAAGAAATAATTAGGATAGTTTTATTTTTTTAATATAAAATAAAAACATTATATAAATCGAATCTTTAAGTATTTAATACTTACTAAACTATCTTTATTAAAGTATCAATTATACATTAACATTTCAATTGAATAGATATAGCATGTAAGCAAAGAAAAATTTTGTAGAAGAACGCTGGATAAAAATTAAATCATTAGGTACGCGGAGGAAAAAAATAGTCCCTTATCTCTAGAGCAATATTCTTAGACTAGACCTAGTTAAAGAATGCAACTTGAATTTTCTTAATTATGTGACGTGAAAACTAATTCGTTTTATGATTTATAAGTACCTCTGTTGAATTGGTCCACTTATGTTAAATATAATTTTTTAACTTTTACAGTAGAGGATTCTGTAAGGTAGCAGTCTTAAAATAAGAAACATATTAGTTACATTTGTCAGGTGCTTTAGAGGCCAAACTAAAGCTCTGGTATCTAATACATTCTGGAAGGTAGATAAAGAAGAACTTTAGTCTATTGAACTGATTTTTAAAAAATTTGTACTTAACACATGTGGCTCTAGGAAAATTCATCGACGATAATTTATCGAGAATATCGATCAATTGCCGTCGATGAATTGTTGTCGATGAGCTGATCGTCGACCAATAGGGCGTCGGTCCATTGCCTATTCGTGAATTGCATAGTCGATGAATTATTTTTGATGAATTGTCGTCGATGAATTTTCCGGATCCCAACACATGTGTGCGCTGATCAAAATCAATAAAATTTGACGCATGGGCCGAAGGTTAATGGCCCCTGTTTTATATTAGTAGTAATATATCAATTAATTGAAAAAAATACTATCCTTAGGACCATGGTATTTTTTAAACTAGAACGTTTTGTTTACTTAGCTAAAATATTTGTAAAATCATTTTTAAGATTTTTAAATTAATGAAATGGACGCATCGTTTAATTATGTCTAGGCATGTGGAAATGATCTTCATAATATTTAAGTATCTACATATATATCCACTAATATCCATTCAATTAATTTTTAACTGAATTTTATTACTGAAAAAACATTAAAGGGAAAACAAAGAGATGTAATTAAAAAACAACCTATAATATATATAATAAAAAAGAGCGATATAATAATTCCAAATATAATTAAAAAGAAAATTAAAAAAATCCTGGAAATACCATAATTAGATAGTAACTTCTTTTTCCTAAAGCACTTTTATAGCTTTTTTGCATATTACCTATACGATATTCTTAGTTTAAATAACATCATAAATATACATATGTATGATGAGAATAAGAGAAATAAAAGAACAAATGGGTATAGAAGATTGAATTTCTATAGAAACAAATAATAAAAAATTCCTTAATTACATTAATTATTAATAATTGGCTAACGGCATAATGAATTCACATTTAGGTATGTTAATCAATATATCAAATAGTCTAGAAACTAATTTTATTTTTGGCTGATTTAACCAATCTCTTTCGTGTTGCTTGCATCCCAGTGAAGTTGATTGGTGTGAAAGGATACTATGTTTAGACCCTCAATTGTAGACGACTTTGCAGTGTATAGAAAATAACGAGAATTTACTTCTTCTTCTCGTCTTTTTTATTTTATAATTGATTATTGGATCTTTCAAATATCTTCAAGGAACCATCCTCACCATACTTACATTTCATTAAATTAATATTGTACTGAGAATGGATACTTGAAGGTGTCGATCAATTATAAAATAAAAAAAGACACAACAATTTAGTTTTATTAATTTTCCTTCATCTTGATTGTCTAACCTTTTGGCTTACACGGGCCACATTTGAAGAAAAAAAATTGTCTCGGAGCGCGGATAAATAGTATAATTCATAATTGATATTTGTTATTCAAAAAATATAGTAAATAATTTAGAAATAAGAACTTTATTATTTTTTTAGCTCATAGGGAGCTTCTAATTTTACTTTACGTAAATTTTATACTTAAAAATAACTCCTCGTATATCTAAATACATACCTACATACTTACAGAATGTGATATAATGTATTAGTACCATTTGTTTATATTTTTCCTGGCTAGATAATTAATATAAAATTCTAATAAAAAGACAATATTCAATTTTTCTTTCAGATCGGTATCTAATTGTTGCTCAATCAGAAAGTTTGCAAGTAGAAATTTTATTTTTAATGAAAATGGAGTCGAAAATAGACCAAAATGATGATTATTTTTTTCAGAAATCTTTAAATCTAGTTCCAGATTCAAAATTAGCACTTTTATTTTTCGAAAACTTCACAGAAGATTTTCCGATTTCTTATTTTAGAGAAAAAAAAATTATCACGCCAAATCGTAGTGTATTTTCCAGTATCTACATATAAATATCTATGTTTTAAGGAATCTTATCACTTTAAATTGGGCCACAGGTTGGACAGCCCTGGTTTAAATCGAATGAGATTAAAGAAGGATATGAGGAATGATAATTTAATTTTTAAAAGGGTCACGGATATAATAATCCCTAACTATCCATTATCTATTGACATGTAAGAACGTGCAAAAATTTAAAAGACAAGTCGTGACAAGTTTTAGTCCAGGAGATTATCAATTATTTTTAATTGTTCTAGAAAACCCCAATTCCTTGTCTCCTTGTACTAGAATGATAACTATTAGACTTCGTTAGTCTCGTAGCATATAAATGACTGAAATAATAAATATTTTAGAAAATGAAAATATGAGAAAAATAATTTTTAAATATTCCAAACTTCATTATGTTTTTTATTTTATATAGTTGAGCTTATTTAGTGAATTTTATTCTTGAAAAAAGCTCCACGTTTTGTACAAATGTGCATTCATTTTTTGAAAAAGGGAATAAATATATCTCTACATATAAATCTCAATGTTTTAAGGAAGTTTATGATTTCATGTAGGGTCGCACTCATTGCAGTGCATGCGGCCCGCGGGCCACGGCTTGGACAGCCATGATGTGGAGGATCATATTTTTTGTAAAGTCAAAGATAAAAAATATTTTTTATCATTGCTTGTGATGTACCAATTTAGGACAGCCTTTCAAGTCATAAAAAAGTTTTCAATCTTGTTGCCAATTTTTTCATTTTCTGTATCTGATAAATATATAAAAAGAGATTAAGATTTTTTGAGTTGAGATATCTATTCCCCGCTAGCTTAGTGCTATATTCTTTCTCAAAAATTTGGATAATTTTCCAAATACCTATTTATCTTGTGGGATCTGACATCACTAATACCTTGGAGCTGGCGATTACCCATATAAGACCATTTCAAATCTCAGGAATACATGGAATGAAAAGAATTCCGACTTTATCTTCTTTTAACTACATTGGCAATTCAGTTTCCCACTGTTCATTTATTTTTTTAATTACTGATTCTCTTACATTTTTCCCTTTCTATTTTGTTATTGAAATTCAATGAATGTTATAAACTCTCGAATTGTATTGTGTATTTGTATATAACTTGTACAAACTCTCTTCTATTTATTCCTGGGGAAACACGCTCTGTCTTTGTTGTAGTGAAGTAAGTCTCTCTTACTCGAATATTGCGTTCCGTCAGGTTCGAAATGACTGACATGTTAATTCTAGGCTCTGGTCCAGGCTGACAGACAGCCTCACAAGAAAACCAAATACAAACTACCTCGGAAGGGCATTGGGTTACATTCGACAGGACAAAAAAATATATAAACACCTAGAGAAAGTTTTTCAATATTTCTCAGACACTCAGACATCTTGTTTAACATCCTATTTCTTTTTAAAGGGATTTTCTTCATTTTGTTTTTGTTTCATAAAACATTAAAAGATAATTATATGATTTTTAAGGTTTCAAGATTTGAAAATTCAAGTAAATTAGCAATTTTATTCAGTACGCCAGGGATTAAAGCGTGTTTAGGAATGTCTGAAACGAGGAAAGAAATCATTTTTCTGTCTTTGTGTCGCTCTGTTTGAATTAATGCTCTAACGATAACTGAAGAACGAAGAGTCGTAGAAAGTTCGTTCTTATGTCGAAATATGTATATTTGTATTTTCAAAAAATTTTACATAAAGATTTTTCAGGAAATTAAATATTGTATCCCAAGTACAATGTGCTTACAAAATTTAAAGAAAAATATTAATAAAATTGGATCGAAATTCGATTATAAGATTCACCCAGAAGAGGGACAATGCTTAAAAATTAAATACAGGAATTATTTGACGGATTATAGTGGTGTTTTCTACAAAGAGGAAATAAAATTTTTTTAAATTATATTTTGAAGATTTTTTATTTATCTCTATACATATTTCGGGCTATGAACCCTTCATCAGGAGGTTTAACAAAGACTGTGTCTTGTTTTTATTTAATATGTTTCACTATAAACCAACACCGCTTTCCCTAAACGTTATTTAAAAATTAATTTAATTATTATAATTTAAATTTTGTGCAAAAACATATCTGTGTATTTTTTAAGATTTGAAATGATAAAAATCTAATTATTTAATACCCCCCCCCACCCTGCATTGAAAATACAAGTTTGTTTTAATAAATGTACATGTCTGCTTATCGACTTTTAGCTCAAACCACTAACTGACAAAGTGTGTAGAATTTTAAAAAAATCTTCACATTGTGTTTCGATCAGTGATTATTGTTTTTAATTCATATCGACATGGATTTTAGATTAATTGACCATTCAAAAATCACGAAAATTGCTGATATAACAGCGTTTTGACCAGTATCGTATATGCTGGCAGCCTCTAGCTATACGGTACTGTTGAAATTGTAATAAAAAAATAGATTCCGTATTATTCAAAAATTATTAACTTTTTTCTAAAACTATTTCTAAAACTAATTTATTATTCTAAATATGATTTTAAATTTTGAAATACATATAACTATATAACATACATATAACATATTAGTAAAATATTTTTATCATTATTTAGTCTCACAATCGACAAGCTTCAAAATTTGTTTTCTCTTATTAAAAAATTACTAACAAAATAGAAGAGGGGATGAAACAGTATTTTCAGTAAATTCTCCAATCGGATCATAACTACTTTTTTTACTAGAATTATTATTCCTTTAAAGACACTTGTAGTTCGTAGCTATGGTCATTGGCGTCCAGAGCAATATTAGTGGTCCCTTAAAAATCATTCGCTGATTGTGCCCTGCCTCGTTTTCAAGCCCTATAGCTACAGGTGCTGGTAATATTTAATTCTTTGATTGAACAAGGTTTTTAACAACTCTGCTTCGATATCGCGGTAGCAGCCTACTAGCGGACGGGGTCTAATGCTGCGGGTTGCGGTTCTAAAGGCGCTTTCAAGAAAGCATTTACACATGATTATTATTTCAAGCTCTTTTAAGGGTTCTATGTATGTAACCAAGAGAGTATGCGTGAATTTTACCGCCCTCTTGTAATTTTTAAAAATCTTATCATATTTTGAGAAATTTTAAATAAAGAAAAACTATATCTTTTTTAACCGACTTCAAAAAAGGAGGAGGTTCGCTATTCGCCTGATTTTTTTTTTTTTTTTTTTTTTTGTGTGTCTATGTTACCTCATATCTCCGCCAATTGTGAACCGATTTTGATCATTTTTTTGCATTGGGTTCAGTCTAGCTTCCGATTAGTCCCGTTTCTTTTCATTGGTATTAGACCTTTTTTGTTAGGTTTGTTCAGGCCTAACTTCTTTGTTTATGAACCGATTTCGACGATTCTTTTTTTATTGGAAAGGGGTATCTTTGAGATGGTGGCATATTAATTTGGTCAAGTTCTGATGATATGATCAACGACAAAATAACGCAAATCTTCAATTCTTATGAGCAAATAATCGAAATTATTATGATAAATAAAATCTT
Source organism: Forficula auricularia (assembly GCA_024734495.1). NCBI lineage: Eukaryota > Metazoa > Arthropoda > Insecta > Dermaptera > Forficulidae > Forficula > Forficula auricularia. The sequence continues at coordinate 6,848,918 of JALMQS010000085.1, read as the reverse complement.
TTATAAAAAAATCTTATAACATTCATTTAAAACCTGCAAACGTTTCGAGAGAATTTCTATATTTATGAATTGAATTTTATAATCATTTTCTGATTTATTCGCCTGACGCTTTCTCTTATGAGATGCATGCAAGGTATTATATTAAGCCACTATTAATAACATCACTAAAAATAAAAAAATAAAAATAATTTTTATAAAAAATAAATAAAACCGGCTTCAAAAAACTTAAATGCAACAAATAAAATAATAATAACTTAAAAATCAAATAAAATACACTAAAAGGTATAAAATGATTATCTTATTTAGTTACAATTAAACGACGAAATATTAACATGAAATTACTTTTTGAAGTCGGTGCCAAACAAACTATATAAGGCAAACGTACTAAGTAAGATCCGTCGAGTGCGATTCATAAAATGTAGGTATATGTTTGGCTCCGACTTCAAAAAGTAATTTCATGTTAATATTTCGTCGTTTAATTGTAACTAATAAGATAATTATTTTATACCTTTTAGTGTATTTGATTTGTTTTTTAAGTTATTATTATTTTATTTGTTGGATTTAAGTTTTTGAAAGTCGGTTTTATTTTTTTTTTTTAAATTATTTTTTTAAGTAACTAATTCTTCTCCGAAAAAATCTCCTGACTAGCACTAACTGAATGGCACTAACCAATTTTTGTAAATATCTTGGTGTTTCATCTACATTACTTATAATAAATATAAGTTTCCTATGCGAATTAATAATACATAGACTAAATCTTGTTTTCGTGAAAAAATTCGAACCTGATTTTTACAGATGTTTAAGTTCAACAAGTCCAAAAAATGGCTTGTAGAAAATATCTGTGTATGTGTGAGTGTATTCTACCTATTTTCTGGCTATGCCATTGAACCGATAATTATGAAATCTTAAATTTTTAATTAATGATTAAGAAATTGACGAGGACGATATTAAAAAAATGAGTACCTACTTTATTCTAGGGAAATACAGTAGGTACTCTTAAAAATCTGGTTGGCCACAAGTGAAATATTTCCGTTATAGATTATGTAAAACATAATATTTTTATTTAAAAAAACGTAATGACTTTAAACATTTAGTCCGATCTAAAAAGTTGCACTTCAAAAATAAGATTATAAATAATCCAAAATGCATTGTATAATGAAAATTTGTTATTTTTTGGGACCATTTTATTATCATTTAAATTTTTATGTTAATAATAGTAAGTGAAATTCTTGTGGCATGTACAGCTTTATTTCATTTAATTAGTTCAAAAGTTAAAGAAATGTTAAGTCATTAATTAAAATAAAATCTATATATTATAAATCCACTTGTCGCAGTATTAAATAAACATATTTTAAGAGGAAATTGAAAAAATCAAATAGGAAGAATTTAAAAGACAAAGATCCAAATGTATTCTGTCAATATTGATAAACTTAACATGAATGTAAAGAGGTTTAATAAATATTTGAAAAATTTCACCTATAGGTACGATGCGATGGTCAGCTGTACGAATAGCAATGACAAGGAAGAATTGCGAATATGCGGGTTTTTTATTCTACTTTAACCGTTGATTTAGTTGAGAAAAAAGCCCACAGAATAAATAGTTTTGAGTCAGGAATATAAAAAAAAATTATAGTACCATATCTAAATAAAAAAATGTTTGAATCTCTTAAAGCAGTATCCCCCGAACACGGATCCGCGAAAATATACTTTAAATTATGTGACAGGCATTAGGGGTTCCCTAAGATTTAATTAAACATTTCTAAGATTCCCTGAAACCAAAATTGCTAAAAGTAGTCGAACTGGGCAGTATTTTCCTATCAACTTTTCTCTATTTTCTCTAATAGATATTCCGACACTGTCGTCCAGAGAGGGTCCTAAGAGATGTATACATAGGACATTCATAGATGAAATACCTTTTTCCAGGTTACAGAGGGATGCATATTATGTATTAGCATATATAAATCTAAACATTGTTACTGGAGGTATGCAAGCATGTACCTGTAATGCCACAATTGAACATTGATCGTCCAGATGATAATTTTTAGACATATCTTTTATGTTAGTAATATCCAAAGCAATTTTATTTATATAAGATATTGTTGAGGTAGTAAGAATAAAGATTTTAAAGATCAAATAATTAAACTAGTGTTAACTTTTCTTCTTACACTTCACGCTGCATCAGCGGCCATGCTTAACTTGACTTCTTTTTTACTTTTATTGTGTTGCAGTTTAATTAAGATGATATCTGTGATGGATGTTGCTTGGCTGCTGCTTGTAGAGTTAGTATTAAGTGGCTTTGGTTGGGTGTTGTTTGCCTTGGCTGGCAAACAACATTACCGAAACTCTCCGGTTTCTATTTGACTGGCTGGTGGTGTGTTTGCTTGCGCCTTGGCTTCCGGCTTTTCCGAAAGGGATGTCAGCCCCTCTCTAAGTTGACAATGGCCATTGATGGATCGTCCAAGCCAGATTACTCTCTAGTGATCTGATTTAAGTCCCCCCTGGAGTCAAATCTACTCCACGGAATATGCACTCAGATATTTATTCTCCATAAACATCAAGCTATAATTAAGTGCTAACCACTAATCACAGGAGATCACTAATATATAATGTATCTCACAAAAATATTAATGTGAAAAAATAAGCTAAGTTCTCTCTACCATATCGTCCATCTACCAAAATTATACAATTATCAAAACAATTCCAAGTTCATGACATTCCCATTAACAAAAAATAATATTTGCAGTGTCATATTTTCAGGTTTATACTTCCACGTCCCGATCTAGTTTTCCCAAATCTAGTAAGATATTCAATGCTGGAGGGAAACGTGATTTTTGTCGCTTTCTACTATATTTAATGACTATCTCATTCGCCCTCTGGGAAATAGCTATATTATTTATAATACCCTCCCCATTTCAAGTCACCTAAAGAATATTCACATCTCCTTTTAAATGAACCCAGCTTTTATTGTAGATTTAAGCCTTCTAGGTTTTTAGCTTGATTATTTTATAAATTTAATCTTTTTGCAGCGACCCCCAAGTAAAATAGGAGAAAAAATCCCATCAATATCTAGTGAACTGGGCTGTAAAATACACTACACAGATCAGAATTGGATGATTAGATCTCTAATGTAATTGCCATGTGTCTAGATATTTCTATTAGAAAGCAAACTTTTAAATTTTGACTCCAAGCAAATAAGCTATTATAATCGGTCTCGCGCGACTTCAAAGGGTCCTCAGGTAAAGACGGATGGTCTCAACCAGTCACACATTGTAGTTAGTATTCATTCAGGTTGAATTTTAGGACCTGACGATTTGCTAAAAATTATATGGGCTCTCGTCTAGAGCCCAAAAAGTAAGATTTTTTCATTTAGCCCGTGGGGATGTTTGTATCTTACCCTTTTTTCCTACTATTACTTTAACAAAATGAAGAGCTGATTAGTTTTTGATACAAATCCGACCAACATTAGTACTTATTCTACTAGTTACTTTTCTAGTTTTTTTCTAAATATTTTGAAAATAGCTTAACCAATTTTGATCACATTTAATTTTCTATTTAAGTGCTCTGAGAACCCCAAAGAAAAGTTATAGTAAGTTTTTAGAAAAATTACATTTTAAAGTACTTTACAGTAAGATAGAACTTTTTTAAAATTCTTTAAAATTTATTTATTTGGTCGGTTTATCTTATTAATAATAAAGGAATAAATATATTAATATTTCAAATGACTATGGATAAAGTCTAGCAACGATACATTGCAGTTTGTTATTTTTTTTTAACTATCCTTCCGCGAGAATGATTTTTATTAGATAGATACATGGTAAATTTTTCAGGTAGGTATATAATAATAACAAATAATTTACTTACAAAACAAATACCATAATTTGATGTATAGACACATATTAATTTATGGACTTAAATTCATTAGCTTATATTATTACAAATACTTGATCAAATGCCAATGGATTGAAATTCTAGAGTCAATTTACTAAAGGAATAGAGTTATTTTATGCCAATCACAATGTACTTGAAACAAAACAGGGCACATTCATATTGGATTATAATCTAAGTTTAATTAATTTTAATCACTGCAATGTGTAAACTGCAACCACGCCTTGATTAAACTATAAACTTTCACCTGGCTAATGAAAAATAAAAATAAAACTCATTCGAGTTGATTGCTAAGCCAATATTGGAATGTGAAAAATGTATTTAGACATTTTTATTAGCTTAACCTTTCTTTATTTTTTTTCTTTCTCCGGGGTCCTCTCTTTCTTTCACTATTTCTATATTCACGATTTAATTGATTCTTTTAGATTACATTCAAATCTTATAAAACCGTATCTTTGTTTTGTGATGTGTCGATGGCAATGTCGAACTTTTACATGCTGATGATTGTTGGGTATATATAAATATATATCCTTTTACTAAACGAGATAGATTGAATTTCACAAGCGAACCCAAAAAGAAAAGAACGAAGAGTAATAAAAGTTCACCTTTAGCTGAAACAGTGATGATAAAAGAATTGTGAATCATTTCTTAGTGGAAATTGAAAATAGGCGTTGAAAGTTGACCTTTTTTTCGTGATTGATATAAGATTTGCCTAGGTTACACCACCATGTATACTAAATGTTTTGAAATTGACCCGGATTCACTTGAAATCGTGATTTTTTGATAAAAATTTGAGTTTGAATTGAAAAAATAAATAAATAAAAAAAAATGGCAATGCTGGCTCCTAGACTTTATCTATATTGGTTTAAAATATTAAAAAATGAAATAAAAAACAATTAATTACCAATAAAATAATATTAATTTTCGAAAATTTAATCTCTTACGACCATCTATATTTCGTTATAATTGCTGATCTTAGATAACTCAACTTCTTTTCCCTAAATCTTCAACGAATCGTTATTAAACATATTTTTTCTATCAAATTTAGGGAACGCGGTGTTGGTTTATAGTGAAACATTGTTAAAATTAAATTAGGTTGGAGTTGGTGGTGTTTCACAAGGAGAAAAATTAAAATACAAAGATTTTTTTAGTTTACTCTATATATTTCGAGCTCTTAACTCATCGTCAGAAGAACATTGACTAAAGACTCTTTAGTCAATGAGCCCAGAAGGTAGTGAGGAAAGAAAAAATTAACACATATAAAATAAGGTGTAATTTATTGGAATCCTTCCTCCTTTCCTTAGAATCTAATTAAGAAAAGGATGGAAAAAAATTGTTTTTCTATGCATTTGTTAAAAATGAAGAAAGTTTTTGAACACTACTGTGGAGAGAAGATGGAAACATTTTATTTGTTTCATTCATTGACCCTTTGAAACCCTGAAGAAGGAGGGAAAAATCCTCCGAAACGTTGGTTTGAAAGAAAAGGAGGAAGGATTCCAATAAATTACACCTTATTTGATATGTGTTAATTTTTTCTTTCCTCACTACCTCTGGGCTGCCTTCCATTACATTCAATTATAATTTCTACCAGTCCGTCTCTCTCCAGAGAAAATTTCGTTGCAAAAAAATATTTTTTCTATTTCACAATTAAATCGAAATTACCTACTGAAAATTTTAAATACAATCAATAAGAAAAACATCTAAATTAGAAAATGAATTAACCTTTTATCCTATTATTAAGAATGCTAATTTCCATCTAGCCTTATTCCAACTAAATTTCTCCGGGAATAGCGCACTACTTTTCTCTTCCGCCAGATGATTTTTAGAGTTAGGTTTAAAAAGAAAAACTGTTTCTATTATTATCTCTACAATGCCGAATTTTTTATGGAGTCCAAAATAAAAAGTATTTTTATAAAGGCGTGAGCTATAATCATCTTTTAAGTAGAATTATGCTTAATTAAAAAAATCACTTTAAAATGAGAGTATAGATATTTTGTACTACCTGTCGGACTTTTGAAATAGATTAACTTAACATTATGAAAAAATCCACAAATTCCCCCATTTTCTCCTTATTAGCAATTAAGAATTAATTATATATCACACTTGGTCGGCTTATTATTTTATTGCGTTTTCCACTGAGTTCCTTAAGGATTGCTCATCGGGATTATCTATTTAATCGAAATGTTATATCACTGTTCATGTTAAGTGAATTTTTATGATTTTTCTCTTAAAATTATAAATGAATTCCTAATGTAAGCATATTCATGTGTAAATATGAACAAGATATAAGAAGGATGTCTTTAAAAGTACATTGTACATATTAATAAATTTATAAAGTGTTATATATTGATAATAGTGATTTCTTTAAGTAGGTATTTAATACAAGTTTTTTAATTGTTACAAATTTTTTATTATAGTTATACTTTAGAGGTTCTAAGCATTCAAAATATTAATTATTTTTATTTTAAATTAAAGCTAATTATTATTTTTATACTAAAAGATTTTAAAATGGGAATCACTAAAAAAAGGTAGATAGAACTTAGAACTAAATCTACCAGATGAATAGTTTATAAGATATATAGTTTTGAAGTTTAGAATTTTTCATTTTGAAAATTGACACTAACTATTTGTCGTCTAATTCCATCAGGTGATTTTCATATTGAAAATACTTCAATAGAATTACATTATTTATTTTTAGCCACTTAATCCAAAATACATCCAACAAATATTCAATTATCTTCCACACCTGTGTCATATTTATTTTCCAAACAGGGAGTGGAAAATAGGTGGGAGAAGAAACGAAAGATAAAAAATTCCTCCAAGGAACAAATTACGAATGTCTTACGACCAACCATATTTTGTTATAATTGCTGATATTAGATACCTCACTTTTTCTTTTCAGCCATTCCCTAAATCTTCAACGGATCGTCATTAAACATTTTTCTTCTTTATTTATAATTAAATCGAAGTTGGCGGAAATTGTCCAAATTTGAAGGGTTATTGTGAATGTCACAAGACTTGCAATTAGTAATTATTTATTTCGTCCTTAAAGGTTACTTGGAGCCGATAGCTCGTTGACCTCTGACCGCACTCCTCAATCTTCAGATAGGCAAGATACCTGCATACCTGCGAGAGGCTCTGATTAATGACCCGCTGAACAAACCGCCCTTAACGAACATGTCAAATGACACCGACTGTCAAACATGACTTGAGCTTCATTAACGGCTGCCATTTATACGTTAAGCGCCTTTTAATGACCCGGGAGCTAATTATTAGCCTACATCCATTCAAGATTCAATAGATACTTTTCATTTAAATTTCTTTTTCAGAGCTCGGCTTCTCGCCAAATGAAATTCCAAACACACTTTGTCCACCAGCTAAAGACAAAAAAATATTAAATCAATATTAGTCCGACAAACAATGCAAACAGAGAATCTTGCGCAAAGATGATGACTATGTGGATTACAAGTACCTACATATGTTCCAAGACATATACTTAGTACAAGTGGATTACAACTATCTTTTTGTTGACAAATGACTAAGCATAGAAGAAAATTTTAGATTTTAAATTCTATTTTTACTTTCATTTTCCCAATATTATTTTTTTTTTAATTGAAAGTTTTTGTGCCGAGGGTTTCAGAGAATTTTTATATATTGAAGGAGACAATAAAAGAGTGTGTCTTCTGCTGGAGTTATAAATTTTATTTATTTATAACGATCGTTATAAATAAATAAAATTTATAATTCCAGCAGAAGACACACTCTTTTATTGTCTCCTTCAATATTTTTTTTTATTTTTATTCAGTACCTACTTTCGAGACGCAGGATAAGCATGATTTTTTTTCTGTTTTTTAGTATATAAGTACTAAGTACTAAGTATATAAGTACTAAGTTCCACTGCTAAAGCTGCAGCGCGCAAGCTTGGTCCCTATTTAGGTCTAGACGCTGTTATACTCCCAGTCAACTTCTTATACTGTATAAGGCTCAAATTCGTCCCTGTCTCGTATATGGCTCTCATCTGTGGAGGGGTGCCTCCAAGCATTCTCTTGCTACACTGGATGCAATTCAGAAGCGAGCAATTAAACTAATAGGAGACCCGGCTCTAATCAACTCACTCGACTCCCTGGTTCACCGAAGAACCGTTTCTGCCCTTTCCCTGTACTACAGATACTATCACGGTGTCTGTTCAGTCGAGCTGAAATCAATTATCCTCCCCTAATGCCCTCTTTACGAGAAACACGCGGTTTTCTAACGCTCAGCACCCCTTCGCTGTCAAATTGGATAAAAGTCGAACAAGCGCTTTCGCCAACTATCCCTATGACCTCCAGAGACTGGAACTCGCTCCCTGCCACCATCTTTCCTGCGACTTATAACCTTCAGCTATTTAAGACCCGTATCCACAGATACCTTCGACCCCCGCCCAGTCCATAAAATTCTTTCTTCGTCTTTTCACGATGGAGGGGCCAACCCAGAGGCCTTTAGGGGTTGCACCTTTTTGGTGTAACTCCTTCTCTCATCATTATCATAAAAAAAAGTTAGCCACGATAAATCAATAATGGAAAGTCATAGAAAGTTCATTTTGGTATTAAATATTTGTATTTCCAAAAAGAAGAAGTGATTATTTTTTAAGCTATCTATCTTCAGAACTTCTGCTTCAAAAATGCAGACAAATCGAATTGTCTTATTGTGGAAGCTATCGAAAGACTCAAAAGTTTGTTTTAATAAACTGCTCCTCTGTGGTGAGTTTTAACTTTCTGGCTCAAACGGTTTTCTGAAAAAAATATTCCCGAATCCCTAAAATTCTAAAATCTACTGATGTCTGACCAAATGGGCTCTGTTTCCGAGGTAATAAAATTACAGTTAAATAAAACAACATAAACAAAACTCATAGTAAGTATAGAATCTAGATTTCCTCTTTCTGAATACACTTTTTGAGACTTCTAATTCCACAAGAGCAAATTAGCGCAAATAATTATATCCACGTAAACACACACATAATTATAGGTATATAAATAAATACACATACACAGGCTTCCAAGGTTCTAACCAAGATCTAATATCATTACCGCCAATGAGGCAGTGGTAGAGAAAGTGCCATTTCGATACCACACATATAGACACACATTATTTTATTATGTATTTGTTTCTAAGGGTTGACTTTCATCTTAAGTCTTTTTTTGTATAAATTTAAAAAAATTTTAAATTTAATGATTTTTTTTATCATAAAACTTAATTGAATATATATTGAAGTAGATTACTTTAATAATTACTTGACCATACAGGGTATGGTCAAGTATTGTAATCGTGAATGAAAAAAAGTTATTTTTTCCTTCTTTTTTTCGAAATATCTCAAAAACGGGTGAAACTATTTTGATTAAAAAAATTGACCTAAACCACGGCATTTCGCTCTACAAAAAAGCTCTAATAAGTGAAAATTATATTTTTCGAGATAATAATTGTTTTGTCAAAATGTCTGTTACTCTGGTCGTCTGGTTGTCCGTTAGTCTGTGCGTTACCAAATTTTTGTGGACGAGCTAGCTCAAAAACTGGTGTGAATATCGAAACCAAATTTCACACGTAGTTTTAGTCCATTGAGATTAAGAGCTGATTAGATTTTGGTGCATATCGACCCAAAATTAAGAGGGTGGAAGGGGGGAGGTTAAAGATTAAAAATCTAGGCCGTTTGAGCAAACTCAACCAAATTTTGTATACATAATCAGTGGGACGCCAGAAGTATAAAAATGCAAAAACCAACCCCCCTTCCTACATGATTATAAATAATTTTAGGGGCTAGGTTGTATGGTAAAGTCAAGTGGATGGCCACATCAGAACACGTCAGCTTATTTTTTAATAAGTACTGTCTATTAAGAATTACCTTTCCCTTTTTGTCTATCAATTTTAGAAGAATTGTTTATATATTAAGGGAGTTTGTTTCAAAATATTTAGTTATTCAATGGTCTAATTCAATTTCCGGGCAGAGTATTTTTTTATGAGAATTACAAGGGTTGATATTTTATGATTTAATTCTAAACGATAAATGTTTTTTCTTAAAATATTTCTTTTAAAAAATACAAAACGCTATGAGTGAAAGTCGTGTGTATGCACAAGCCAACACCAGATTATTTGATGTGATAACGTTTTTACTTTACGACTATAATTCGACTAAAGAAACTTAAAATTCGGTATTTAAGTAAGGTTTAAGTTAAGGGAAAATCCTAAAATTCTAATATTATCGAATTATAGTACCAAAAAACAAGAAGAGTGGGATACATCATAAAATGAAATTAGCTCCTTCGCGAAAGAATGAATTTCTTAGCAGTTTCATTTTATATGCTACCTACCTACTAATTAAATTAAAAAAATTAATGAACAGGGATATAGGGATGGTGATAAAGTGAAGAGCAAAGGAATTTCTTTTATCATCTTAACACTTAATTAGGGAGTAGAGTAAATGAAAAAGAAACGATGACTCAAGATTCTGCACTAAAAAAAATAATAAATAACCTAAAGAACATAGGTAGGTATAATAAGTTGATTTCTAAATTGACTATTGGAATTAAAATATTTCGACCTTCTGAAACTTTTTTACGACTTTATTTATGTAGCTAAGAAGCAAATAAACCAGGGACTTTTGAAATTCCAAGGTGTTTGTTTTTTATAATTGGAAAATTGCAAAATCGTTAAAGCCCTTCTGGCAAAACTTAGTGGAAATCTTTTACAATTTATAATTTACTTTTTAAAAACATTTCAAATCAAATTAAGCCTCTTTTAAATTTAAAATCTTAAACGTCATTTTGGCTTTTATTAACAAAATTTTATATTTTTCAAATTTTACACTCTACTTTGCTCTAAGTTTACTTAGAAAAAAATTGCCAAAACACTCAAATTTACGGACAACATAGGTACTTGGGACCCGAGGGGTGAATCGCGACCTAATATGCTGTACACCTACTTCCACTTGTACTTCCAAATATTTCTAAGTACTTCCAAATATTTCCAAGTACTTCCAAATATTTCCAAGTACTTCCAAATATTTCCAAGTACTTCCAAATATTTCCAAGCACTTCCAAATATTTCCAAGTACTTCCAAATATTCCCAAGTACTTCCAAATATTTCCAAGTACTTCCAAAATACTTCCAAAGAGGTGTACACCTACTTCCAATCGCGGATCACCCCTCGTTGGGACCTAACGTATCATATTTCCTATAGAATTTTTTATGAAGTTAAACAATTTTCATAATTTTTTTTACGTTAAATTGATTTCAAGTTTATTAACATAACCTAAGTTTCAAATCACGGCAACGGCTGAATGCTGTAATATTTGCGACCAGTTCCAAATTCATAAAAACTTCCTTAACATATTGAGATTGCTATGTTCTTATTTTTTTTTTTTTTTTTTTATTTTTTTATAACAGCTTTTATTTAAAAAAAGTGTCACAAAATGCCGTTATAAAGAGTCTTTAAAAATAGCAATTGTGTTTGGTGAATTATCCTGTTAAATTCTACACTACACGATGTTTAAGCTACAATTTCGTTAATACAGCATAATTGAATTAACATTATCATAAGATACACGTGCTCGGGCTTAATTATTATCATTATTTCATCTAGTATACCTCTATTATTACTTCATTATTAATTATTAGGTTTTATTTGATTATAATTTCTACTAATTTTAATAATAGAAATTAAAGATGCCAATAAATTAGAGAGTATTTTACATGTATTTAATAATTCTCTCAATGAAATGTCACGCATATTGAGATTTTCGTCAATTTTTATGGGGGAAATGAATTTGTACTGCCAATAGATTTCAGGGGGGATGAATTCGCTTGTATGTTTTTTCTTTGTCAGTTGAGATTATGTCTTCTTACGTGAATGACTAGATAAAAAAAGCATGACAAATATTTTTTGTTGTGGATTTTCAAAATATCTATAATTTTATTTAGCGTGACGTCAATGGAAACTCAGAAAAGCTAATCCTTAAAAAGACATTAGTTTTCGTCATTTTCACGAAGTTTAATTCTATAATATATTTTGGTTAAATGTCAACACTATCGTGATGTCGGCCATTAATTAAGAACTCTCATTATACAATTAAAATATTTTATATGGGGCCCAGGACAATTTTTTTTCATCAAATTTGACCCAAGGAAACTAAAAGTTGGTCATTCCAGTAATAAGTGTAAGTCAGGTGGCGCATAAGACCTATATTTTTAATTTCTCATTCTTTTTCAAAACAAATAAACTGCAACGGATCGTTGCTAAACTTTATCCAAATTCATTTGAAATATTAATATGTTTGTTCCTTTATTATTAATCAGATATCACTTGCAAAGAATAGACTTAAAATCAAAAAGACTAAATTCTTTTATGGCAAACAACTCAAGCTTGCAAGAATGCAATAAGTTTATTCCTCTAGTATTAGATGAGAATCGATCGTTATTTTTGATTTTAAGTCGATTCCTCCATGTCTTCAGCAATGGTTACCAATAATAATCGAAACGTCAAAAACCTAATTTAGAATTGTTATTCCTCAAGTATTAGATGAGAATCAATGGCTATTTTTGATTTTAATTCGATTGCTCTATGTCTTCAGAAATGGTTACCAATAAAAACCGAAATGTCAAAAATTCAATATAGAATGGTTATTCCTCAAGTATCAGATGAGAATCAATCGCTACTTTTGATTTTAACTCGATTCCTCTATGTCTTCAGCAATGGTTACCAATAAAAACCGAAATGTCAAAAATCCAACATAGAATGGTTATTCCTCAAGTACTAGATGAGAATCAATCGCTATTTTTGGTTTAAAGTCGATTCCTCTATGTCTTCAGCAATGGTTACCAATAAAAATCGAAATGTCAAAAATCCAACATAGAATGGTTATTCCTCAAGTACTAGATGAAAATCAATCGCTATTTTTGGTTTAAAGTCGATTCCTCTATGTCTTCAGCAATGGTTACCAATAAAAACCGAAATGTCAAAAATCTAATATAGAATGGTTATTCCTCAAGTATTAGATGAGAATCAATCGCTATTTTTGGTTTAAAGTCGATTCCTTTATGTCTTCAGCAATGGTTACCAATAAAAACCGAAACGTCAAAAATCCAATATAGAATGGATATTTCTCAAGTATTAGATGAGAATCAATCGCTATTTTTGGTTTAAAGTCGATTCCTCTATGTCTTCAGAAATGGTCAGCAATAAAAACCGAAACGTCAAAATCCAATATAGAATGGTTATTCCTCAAGTATTAGATGAGAATCAATCGCTATTTTTGGTTTAAAGTCGATTCCTCTATGTCTTCAGAAATGGTCACCAATAAAAACCGAAACGTCAAAAATCCAATATAGAATGGTTATTCTTCAAGTATTAGATGAGAATCAATCTCTATTTTTGGTTTAAAGTCGATTCCTCTATGTCCTCAGCAAAGGTAACGGATAAGAAAACAACGCAGTTGCTATGGTTACTTATAAAAATACCTCCCAAATTTTTAGCATTTCACAGAGAGAAGCCTATCCATTCTTAATTAAGCAAGGCTAAATGAGCTATATTAAAACGTTAAAATGAATAAATTTCAATATTATATTCTTTTTTGGTAAACAACTCAAGCTTGAGTTGTTTGCCATAAAAGAATTTAGTCTTTTTTGATTTTAAGTCGATTCTTCTACATTTTCAGTAGAGGTTTCCATTAATAGTCAAAACATCAAAAATGGAATTCAATAAGGTTATTCCTCTAGTATTAGATAAGAATCGATCGTTATTTTTGATTTTAAGTCGTTTCCTCCATGTCTTCAGCAATGGTTACCAATAATAATCGAAACGTCAAAAACCTAATGTAGAATTGTTATTCCTCAAGTATTAGATGAGAATCGATGGCTATTTTTGATTTTAAGTCGATTCCTCTATGTCTTCAGCAATGGTTACCAATAAAAACCGAAACGTCAAAAATCCAATGTAGAATGGTTATTCCTCGACTCTTAAATGAGAATTATTTTTGAATTAATTTCAATATGAACTACAAATTGCAAGTGATATCTGATTAATAATAAAGGAACAAACATATTAATATTTCAAATGAATTTGGATAAAGTTTAGCAACGATCCGTTGCAGTTTATTTTACTTTACCATACAGGGTATGGTCAAGTATTGTAATCGTGCATGAAAAAAGTGTTTTTTTCCTTCTTTTTTTGAAAATAACTAAAAAACGGCTCAAACTATTTCGATTAAAAAAATTGAGCGAAACTATAACATTTCGGTCTACAAAAAAGCTCTAATAAGTGAACATCGAAAAAATTATATTTTTCGAGATAATAATTGTTTTGTCAAAATGTCTGTTAGTCTGTTAGTTAGTCTGTGCTTTACCCAATTTTTGTGGACGAGCTAGCTCAAAAACTAGTGTGAATATCGAAACCAAATTTCACACGTTGTTTTGGTCCATTGAGATTAAGAGCTGATTAGATTTTGGTGCATATCGACTCAAAATTAAGGGGTATGGAGGGGGGGGTAAAAAATTAAAAATCTAGGTCGTTTGAGCAAACTCAACCAAATTTTGTATACATAATCAGTGGGTCCCCAGAAGTCTAAAAATGCAAAAACTAACCGCCCGAAATGGGGCAGGGCGGACGGTCAAAAAATGAAAATCTTGGGCATTTACCAAACTCAACCAAATTTTGTATACATAATCAGTGGGTCCCAAGAAGTCTAAAAATGCAAAAACTAACCGCCCGAAATGGGGGGGGTCAAAAAATCAAAATCTTTGCCATTTACCAAACTCAACCAAATTTTGTATACATAATCAGTGGGTTCCAGGAGTCTAAAAATGCCCCCATCCCCTACATGATTATAAATAATTTTATTAAATATTAAATATAAGTGAGGGGCCAGGTTGTATGGTAAAGTCAAGTGGATGGCCACATCAGAACACGTCAGCTTATTTAATATTTTATTTTACTAATTTTTACGGGTATATCATGTTTAACTTAGCAATTCTGTTTTTCTCTGCTGGATGCAGCTTGAGATCCACCGGGACGGTTGCGTTGTTTGGATGATTAATAGGCTCCTTGGCTATGTTGTTGTTGATGTTGCTGTTGGTTGTTTGCAGTTTGTACTCTCCTGGTCCCAGGACCACTCTTGAGTTGGATCCTCTTCTTCCTTGAGCCTCGACCTCAACTTCAACCCGCGCACAAACGAAGCCGCTAATGCGATTCGATTAATGATTTCATTAGTCCATTACTCCAAGGCTAAAAATAAACCATATCCATAGGTATATAACAAGACGTGTACGGAGATAATATTTAAATAATTATCCATGGGAAAGTTTAAAATTAAAAAAAAATTTCCGTTAATCCTTGTGCTTTAATAAGTCGAGGGATTTTCAATTTTTTTCTTCTTCATTTATTAAAAATGACTAATTAGAAGCGTTCAAAAAAGCATATCAAATTCTAATATTCTATATTTAGTTAGGCTATTAAAATTCTTCTTAATTACCTTCATTGCTTCGAAGGTATCTGGTTTATTTATTTAGAAAAAGGTAGAAATTAATGATAGTTTACTTTCGAAATACTTTTTAATTTTCAATACGAAATTAACTAATAATACTCATTTCCTTATTTTATATTAGGTAATATTATTTTATTACTATTACTAATATATATTGCTAATCCTTTATTTACAAAAATATAGTTGAAAAACTAGAACTATTTTTCTTAACGCTATTTGTTAAAGACTTTTTGCCAGGCGGAGGGATACAATTTATATACAATAATCAATTTACCTAGAATCCTTTTTGAGAAAAATATTGAAAAATTCTATTTATTTGAGCTTCCACTATTATAGGAAAGTGGGAAATTACGACTATAGAAATTGAGGTTCTCTAATTACATACAATTTTACAACATTGTAGATATTAAATGGCATCGTTTAATCACTGATGAGTAGCTTTATAATTTATCATATTTTAAATTGAATTTTATATTCGATTATCTTTTGACATAATATATCAATTGACTCTGTCTTCAGTAAGAGACGAAATATCGTGTATTTTTATACACCTGTTTCCTGCGAGATAAATTTTTCTCTATTTTTGGTCTAAACTATAGAATTGTCTATTCTTTTTTAACCGACTTCATTAATATATTTCTTTCATCCTCATCTATTAGTTTGTCCAGTCCATTTTATTCTATACAGTTTCAGAACTAAATCTTTATAATTTTTTTTCTTTCTTTATTTTTTCATAATTTTAAAATTGGAGGTAACAGTTATCTTTTCAAGATTCGATACAGTGCCTGCAAATTGTTGTGATTAGACCAATTATTAATACAATTATTAGGACCAAATTTTAATCCATTAGCTACTCTCATTTTCTGCATTTTTCATTTGTAAGTTCTGAAGCAAAAAAAGCCCAAAATATAATTAGTCACTTTCTACGCTCTTGAGATATCGTGTCCACAGAAAAAATAATTAAACACATTATTGAATGAGAAAGACTAACAAGCCTATTGAGCATATCGTTATATAAGGGAAAATTAATTTGCTTGTTAAAGATTTGAAGATCAGATTTACGTACTAGGAAAAATAAAAAGTAAAAGTAATATTTAAAAGTTAAATTAGATGCGCCGGTTTCTCCATCTCAGATCAATCTGCCTGTTATCTTTGATTACCAGCTAAGTCATCTAAACACTTAAACTAAGGTCATGTAGTGTAGGTTTTTGGTGAACATTTCTCAATTAAATTTAAAGTTTTTCAAATTTGAAAAATAAACATAGACTTAAAAAATCACTATATTCCAGCCTATTCGCTTACCTTCGGGATTTTACTAAAATTAATTTTTCAAATTTCTATGTTTATTTTTTAACTGCGAACGCCAACAAAAAATATTCAACTTTAATCAGCTAACCACGTTTAAAGTTAGTGCCAAGATGGCCGCTATTTTGCCTTTCTTTTGAATTTCGATTTCCGAACTTAAAAAACTTACAATTATTTGTTTCTAAAAAACAAAAAACAAAACTTTATATTAATAAGAATACATTTTGGACAATAATACAATTATAAGTATATTTCTTTAAAATAAATAAATAAATAATAAAAAATAAGGGTATTTGTTCTCAAGACTTAATTATAAGCCTCTTAATCCACTCTAACCTTAACTGGAAATGACCAAACATGCCTTTTTAAGATGCTTTAAGAAGCTTTTTCCACGCAACTAAAAACCTTTAGTAAATGCTATATTTTAATCTAAACCAAAATCTTTAGAAAATCATAAGATGGTGTCATCTATTAAATCCGATGGAATGGAATATTTTTAATTATATGTCAGGAGGGTTGTTTTTCACCCTCTCGGGAATCGAACCCGAGTGCCAGTAACAGCAATCCGGGCCACCTGGCTCACCTGCGGGATACGAACCTCTCTGACATATGCAAACGCGTAAAATATTCCATTCCATCGGATTTAATAGATGACACCATCTTATGATTTTCTAGTAAATTTGAATCTATCTATTCTTCTTCTTCGAGTGCCATACCCGAAACGGGTGTCGGCTCCTCTCCACATATACCTGTGCTGAGTGTGTTTAGTTGTTTTACACAGATATACGGGACCTACTTTATAACGCCGGTTCCGAACGGCTAATTTGGAGAAGGTTACTAGGCAATTATACTCTTGGTAGGTTGCCATTACTTTCCAAGAGGAGGCGACTGCAAATATCTATCTGCCGAGACTCGGTCTCGAACCAGCGATCTTCGAGTCAGCGAGCCAGCACTCTACCCACTGACCCACAGTCGCCTTGAATCTATTACCATCGGCAAATTAATATCTTTCATATTAAATTGGGAAAAGTCATTCCATTACCCTTCGAATTTTGAATTTCTTCAAAATTCGAAACACTCAACCACCTTTATTTAAATTATATGGCATGGCTATATGTTTAAATTTAGAATCACTATATCGCCAAATTTTACAAATTAAGATAACAATCTTTGAGTAAAATATTTTACGCGTTTGCATATGTCAGAGAGGTTCGTATCCCGCAGGTGAGCCAGGTGGCCCGGATTGCTGTTACTGGCACTCGGGTTCGATTTCCGAGGGGGTGAAAAACAACACCTCTGACATATAATTAAAAATATTCCATTCCATCGGATTTAATAGATGACACCATCTTATGATTTTCTAGTAAATTTGAATCTATTACCATCGGCAAATTAATATCTTCCAAAATCTTTAATTCTTTTTCGGTTGATTGAGAAAGATCCTTTGGTAAACAATCATTTCTTTCAGCTCAACCTGTAATTAATTTTTGATTTTATCAAAATCAATTTCCATTTCATTCTTCTTTGTTTTGTTTTAGTAAGTCCACCCTTTTTATTTAATTTTATTATTATTCATATCTTTCAATATTATATGATAAGGAATTCAATTTTGTTTTTAATAATTTTTTCTGTTTACTTTATTTTAATTAAGATTTTATATTGGTTTAATGTTCTATACTAATTTTATTAGATATCAAGTACTTTTATCATTTAATTAATTCTCACTCGGCACCCCCCGCCGGCGCCGCTGCCATCAACCTGCCCTTGGCCATTGCCTTGTTGTGCAGGCACTTAAGACGTTGCTACGCTAATTTTAATTTAATCTTACACTTCGCACTCTCCTCTTTTTTTCTACCAAGGGCTTTTATTATATTTGCTCAAAACAAGAGGTGGCTTTGTAAAATTGGAATGTTGGCTGTGTAGTAAAACGAAAATGAGTTGGAGTTTCCTTGTTTAGTTGTATTTAGCCCTAAGTGAATCGTTTTTTTCTGTTTTTACTTGCTTTGTTCTACCGCATTTAATGACTATTTATTGCCCCATATAAAAAATATTCTGACCTGTTTAGTGGACACTATATGATTTTCCCTTACCCTGTATAATAGAAACCAACATATAAATTAAAAACAATTTAGTTAATTAAAACTGCCCAGGATCTGAACTAATAACATTTTCATACAAACTTATATAACTTTTTCTCACAGAAATACGATTTATAGGGTTCAGTTCAAAAGTAAAACGGGTCTATCAGCGTCGATACAATGTCTATCTATCCGACCGTCAGAGCAATGTAGCTAGTAACCTAAACAAGATTCTAACTTAAGATTTACAAGTTACATGTATTCTTTTTCCCGAAATAAAAAATCATAATAAATTTTTAATCGGATAATTATTTTGGAGAGGGTCGAATTTTTTGTGAGGTCAAAAATAAAAAATAATTTTTAAACCCTAAGTGTTGGGTATCCTCTCTAGATTTTCTTAAATAATATTACGGCCAATTTTTAAAAATTTAATTACTCTTAAAAAACAATGTGAGAAAGAAGATGCCATTCGAATATACTTCATATTTTAAAGATAAGTGAAACACAAATACTCTAAAGACAGACATACATTTTCGATTTGCATCAATCTCTTTATTCAATAATAACTAGTCAATTGTAATTAATTTATCGATTAAATTTAGTTAAAGTCCATTTATTATTCTTTAAATTAAGAATGATTAATATGCTTCATAATTATTATCAATCTTAACAGAAGTGACACATTTATAAAATACTTCCTAATTAGAGAGAGATGGAATATATGATTAAGATCAGTGAAAGAGGTCATCTATTTGATTATTCGATAACTTAAGACCAGAATGTAGATATTAATAATTTCAATTTATCAAAGAGAAGCAAATGCTGAACCTTCTCAATAGATATATTGGATGCTTGTTGTTGAACTTTGACTGCTGAAACATGCTCGTCTGTATTTTTTTTGTGGTTTATTAAAATTAGGATTGATATTTTTCAAAAAAAAATAAATAATAATAATAATAATAATCAGGGGACTTTGCGAATGATTGGATCTAGAAAACTACAACTTGGCATAAAAGTAAGTATCTCAATAAAATCTTTTGTATCATTACTGAAATGGATATATGTGAAGTGTTACTTTTGTTCTCCTGACAGGTCTTCTCACTTTGAGGGCTTCATCTTCAAGGTTATAAGTTACTTTCACTTTGTCACTTCTAGGTGAAAGTAAACAATTTTCTTAATATAAAAAAAAATCGAATATTTTTCTAATTTTTTAAATCAATATTACAGCACTATAGCTAGAAAATTTGTTAATATTACTCCCAGGGTGGTCTGAGTATTGAATTTTTTAAATTACTACTGTGGAGATCATGGAGAAAAATCATTTTCAGCCATTATTTTTTTCTGTCTCTCTATCAGGATTTCGATACCCTCGACTACTCAAGAAGAGAAGGTAGTTGAATGTTTGCTCTAGTGCAGCGAAACGTTTGTATTTACAAAACAAAAATCTTTTCACATTTTCTACCTACAAAATTGACATTTGATAAATGCAGAAAGTCAGAAATAAATCAAATTTTATATTGAACAATTGAATCTTATGAACGGAAATTCTGCATAAAAGTTTAATTTAATAAGCTGCATTTTTTGCCAAGTTTTTAGTTTTCTAGTCGGAACCGTTTTCTAACAAAAAAATTGTCAAATCATCGAAGTTTTCAGAAAGTGTACCGAGTCTTAAACTTAACATTTTTTTCAATACATCTTGAAAATGATATTATTAATTATGATTGATTGATTATGACTTAACTTCAAGCTTGTTTGCAAAAACATCCATCAAAAAGCAATATATTTTTTGAAGCTGAAGGTTTTAATCCAATGATTTAATAAGAAATTTAATTCTATTTCCTTCCAATCAGATATATTTAAGAAATATTTAATCCCTGTTCATAATTTAAAAAAAATTAATATACACGAGTATCGCCATGTTTCGATCACTGTTTAAAATGATTATGGCTAAAGTTAAGCCAGAGCGGAGAATATCTGTTGGAATGCTTTTGACTTTCATCATGTTTCAATGCAATCAATACCTCCACTATTACTCTTATCTTCATTTAAGTTTCTAATGAGATAAAGCGATATACAAGACCCACTCATATATACTTATATACAATCAAGAATTTATTTATTTTATGACCATTTCATGACTATGTAATCATTGCAATTTTTTAATTTTGAATATAATTAGCTATTTGTATTTTTTAGGTAAGTTCGTCTCTACTTTTTTATTAAATGATATATGGATGTCTCTTAATCTTGTATTTTTGAAGTGAAAGGTAAGTGGCAAAAGTTATTTCCGTCAAAATAGCATGCTTTAATTTATTGAACTTTTTGACATTGTTACCAGTGCCTCCGTTACAGTACAAATGTATTATTTAAAGTACATTTTTGCTTGAAAAGTACAATATTATTGTACATTAACATTGGAATAATTTAGTTTCTAGTACATTCCATAAAATTTCACAAAGGTAGTACATTTATGATACATATCGTCACTGATCTTACGAAACCCGTAAGTCCTAAATTCAAAGTTTGCCAGAAAACAAGAAAAAACCATTTTAAACAATTAAAAATATGTTTATGATAAGATTACAAATATGTTCGTAGCGCGAAATTAAATTGGAATAGACTAATAAAGTTTCAATAGACAGACGTAAACGTATAATACGTATTTGAACAAAAATCGGACTTCCGAGGTTTTGTAAGATCAGCGACGATATTACTCCTAAATAATTATAGACGAAACAACGAACATGTCTACAAAAAATGTTTAGCTAAATTGTTAAGATATTATTCATCCGAAACCAAAAAAGTTTGTGATTCGTTTTTAGGATTAGTAGAATTAGATAATACTAGTTCTGCAGCGGATATTTATGAAGTTTTAAGAGGTTATTTATTTTATGTGGGAGTTAATTTAGAAAATCTAACTGGATTCGCTGCAGATAATTGTGCGACTAAGATGGAACAATTAAATGGAGTTCAAAGTATTTTGTATTGTTAAAAGAACATCCACATATAATTGTTATAGGTTGCACGACCCATTCTTTCAATCTATCTTCTTCATATGCGTGTCAAAAACTACCAAATGGTGTTGAAGTTTTAGTGGGAGACATTTATTCTCACATTGCCCATAGTTCTAAAAGAATTTTAAAAGAGTTTCAAAGGTTTTTGGAAATGAAACCACACAAAATATTTAGACCTCAGAAACTAGATGGCTCTCACTGGAGCAAGTGGTAAACAGAATTATTGAACAATATGATGCCCTGTTTATGTAGGTATTTTACAAATTCTGTTTTTGAAGATCCATTGCCCAAGACAGTTCAAATTTTAACTAATTTTTCAACCCATTACAGTACATTTTACTAAAATGAATAGTACATTTGAATAAAAGCTCGCGGCAGCATTGATTGTTACCCTCCTGAAGACTATTACTCATGGACTAATATATATATATAGTTTATCTATTCCAATTAATAGAATGACAAAAAATATAAATATTCTAAACTTAGCAAATAATGCTGAAAAACATTCCAACTTTTTTTTAAAAAAAAGATGCTTTAGTTTTATATTTAAATAAGAGGAGTTGTATGAAATTTTTTTTCATTTTAGGCTAAAAATTTTTAATTTCCGTTATAGAAAAATGGAGTAAAAAATTTCTGTGCTTATATAATATATTGCGATTCAGAGAGATGTTTTTGTCTCGAGAGCGTGAGCTGACTGCCCGAAAAGCATGTTAGTTCTCAGGTTCGACTCCTGAGGGGATGAATCCCCTCTGATATCGCAATTTAATAATATTTCTACTAAAATCTTAGAATTTGTCCTAAAAATTAAATTCTTTCTCTTTTAATAAACATTGGTTAGTTTTAACCTGAGGTGATTTTTTGAAAAACATTCCAACTTTTTTCAAAAAAAAAAAGATGCTCAAATCTTTAATTTTATATTAGCAAATAATATAAATAAATAAATAAATAGTTTATCAAAAGAAAAGTTTCTTTTGAAACCAGCTTGATTAGACATTCATGATGATATATTCTCATCAGGACACCTAACTTTTCAAGACTTAATTCGAGAGTGGTTTTCAAGGGCTTGTGAAGTCATTTCGAAAAGTTCGATTGCAAGGTTAGCAAGTAAATGTTTTAATCACTGGAACATCAAGAGATGGTAGAGACTGGGATGATGAATCAGATGCCAGCCACTGTCAGTACCCAGAATCTCGATCTCGCCATCCCAGTCCCTCCATTTACCATCTACCCTGTGTTAGTGGTAAAAAGCATTTACTTTGCGACATACAACCGGTCCCTAAGAGTAGTTAGAAACCTGCGAACTTCCTGTGTTCCCAGTAGAAGAATCAATAATCGTGCCAACATAAAACCAATTTTTAAATTCAATTATTATTATTCGATTCGATACTCCAAAAAAAAAATTATATATGTCTTTGAAATGATTTTTTCCGAGATATCAATTACATATTCATCCTATTATTATGTAATTAATATCTGGGAAAAATTCTTTTTAATGCCATTTTTCTGAAGAAACTTTTTAGACTGAAATTTTCTTATTAAAATTGTTTTAGTCGTTTTTGACCTATTTTGAAAAAAAAATTACATTCCTTTGAGCCTCCAGCGAAGCCATATATACCTCATGTGGGATGCCAGTTAATTAATTACCATGACAATAACTAAATTTCAAACTATACAATTTGTGAATTCTATACTTTTATTTTTAAGTCTAATTTCTCTCCTACTAAAAGAGACTAAATTTTCAGAGATCAGTTGTAGTTTTCTACCTCATAATCATAAATTAATACAAAATGTTCAATAATTTTAGTGAATTTATTTTCGAATCGCTCTCAACTTTGAAAATTAGAGCCTTGGTGCATATATTCTCCTAATTCACTCCTGGTTGCATACCCTACACGAAATTATTTTATCTCTTACAACATAGCTTGATTATTTCTTGATTACTTTAATTGCCTTGTACTGTACCAGAAACTATGATATTAAAAAGTATTAATGAATATTACTTGAAATATTTGCGATATCGTATATTCATATTTCTAATCTGAAGGAAACTTGCATTTGATTTACATACTACTTGTCTCAAATTTTTTTATAAGATCAGGAACGAGGCTTAATGAATCCGATGGAAGATGGAATCCTTCAAGAATGATGGTTATTTTTCAAGATAAAAAATCTTCATCAAGGTTGTTAATTTATTTTATTTTGATCATGAAACGTTTCGGCTTCAACTCGACGCCATCTTCAGTCCATGTCAAATATTTAAGTACTTTTACATATTAGAAAACAATCGAATACGCTTTAGGTTATTCACCAACTTGACTTGACAACAATAATACAAAGTTGATATACTGTGTGAGTTAAGGCGAGACGCAGGATAGAACAGGCAAAAAGCTATGAAAATCACAAGGTTATGTGTCATAAGTTCAACTGAACTCAAAATAAAAAAATGAAACTATACAATTAAGTTTCTTCTCGTTATTATTTAAAATAATTATATGACTGTACGTTGGAAAAAGAACACAGTGCAAATGCAAATGATTCAAGAATTATAAATAAAATTGAAAAACTTGAGGAAAAACTTTCATATATTATAATATTTATATCTGTGGCAAAGAGATTCATTAAGCCTCGTTCCTGATCTTATAAAATAATATACGAATCATTAAGTACTTGTCTCAAATTTTTTTATTTTTATTAATATTTTTATTAGAATGATATTTTTTGGAAACTTAGTAGGTACATTGTCTTCTCTGTGAAAATCATATAATAATCCTTTCATTTTCAGTTATAAATGAAGTAAATAAATAGTAATGAATCTTATTGAAAATTTATGCAATCATAGCAGAAATCTTTAAAATTGTATGGCATTGATAATTATTTGGACTAATAATTATTACTAATAAAAAACGGTATATGTGGTATACTTTCTCAGCGAAAGAGCCTGAACATAGCGGAAATGAATGAAAGGCGCTTTGACAAATTATATTATAACCTTCTCCAACCCGAGGACATTTTGACAAACACATTTCGGTCAAGATTGCACCTGGTTAATAATATAAAATAAATAAAAATGGAAACAATTTTTCAAAAAAAAAAAAAAAAAAAAATATACATTATAAAAATGAAATTTGTATTTTGAGATCAAAGAGCAAATTTTATCAAAGTAAGTACCTACTTTCTCCTCGTTCCTTCATACGCCTCCTAGGAGATCCTATCTATATTTATATTAATTAGAATTGGATGATTTTATAAAAATGTTCAAAGAGAAAAAGGGTGTTTTGAAAGGGCAAAAAGAGGGGAAAGTTCAATCAAATTCCTCTCAACTAAATTTTATTAAATTTTACAGAGCATAGACGATGAGTCTGGTAGGGTCTCATTAATTATAAAAGCAACAAGCAAGAAGAGTTAATCACTCTTTAAAAAATGCCATCTTTTTTGATCCTCTAATGCCCCTGGGTGTAAGTAACGCTCAGCTAAAAATTCGTAATTATCTTTTATAAATAAATGATCAAAACAAAATAGCAAAGGGCATATTAGAGTAGATGAAAATCAGAAAGCCACTCGTTTAGATAACAACCTGACAGAGGGTTAGCATTAAAATAAAAGGTGGACTCGAACATGGAGAACTTCGCAGCTGACTGCATGGACCATTTCTGTCGAATCGCCGCGTGACCGAGTTATTGAATTCACTCGAAAAATATTTAATTTTTTTTTTTACTTATTTACCCTTAGAAATTGGAGAAAAATCATTTTTAAGCATACTTTATTTCTAGATGTCTTTTCTTTTGCTTTTGAATCTAGATTTGGAATCATAAGAACGAAAAGCATTTTTACCTCTAATTTTTTAAATAAAATTTATATTATTGTAGAAGGGAATTTTAAACTTGAATAAATAAACCATATTTATTATAAAATAGAAATAATACTTATTAAAAGACACCTTTGCTTAGGGTGCAATTCTTCATTAGCTTAATGAAAACTTCAATCATCGTAAAACATAATATAAGAAACTTCATCAACATCATAAAAGAAAAACAATATCTCAGTACACTTATTACCAATGATAATGTAAAGAGGTGTGAAATACCAGAACAGCTGGAAATGCATATATGGTTTAAAACAACTTCTTAGGTCCAAAGCCCTCCATCGAGGCGAAAAAATGAAATCATATTTAGGGAACGCGGTGTTGGTTTATAGTGAAACATTGTTAAAATTAAATAAGGTTGGAGTTGGTTGAGTTAAGAGCTCGAAATATATAGAGTAAACTTAAAAACATCTTTGTATTTTTTTTTCTCCTTGTGAAACACCACCAACTCCAACCTAATTTAATTAACTTAGTGAATTGGATATTGGATTGTATCTAAGTTTCTGAGATTTGGCTCGTGATCCCGGCTTCTTTCCTTCTACTCTGTTCTTTTCACGATGGAGGGGCCATCCCATACAGGCCTTTAAGGGATGCACCTTCTGGTGTATCTCCTTCTCACATCAATATCATAAAAAAAAAAAAAAAAAAAATTGAAAAAATGAAAATATATAAGATCATCATCCAACCAGTAACAATGTATTGGTCCAAAACCTGGGCTCTGACCAAGTACGACTAGGAATCTTTGAAAAGATGAAAACACATTGTCAATGAGGCCAAGATCCACATCGGATTGTAGCGCCGAGGAGTAAGATAAGTATAACCAACCTGTTCTTTTAAGAACTACCTAATTTATTATTTATTAAAACAATTTAAACAAATCTGTTCTTTTAAGAATTAATTTAGACCCTGGAAGATGGAAACACATTGTCTATGAGGCGAAGATCTACATCGGATTGTTGCGGAGAGTTATTAAGTATAACCAACCTGTTCTTTTAAGAACTACCTAATTTATTATTTATTAAAACAATTTAAACAAATCTGTTCTTTTAAGAACTAATTTAAACCGTGGAAGATAGAAACACATATTGTCAATGAGGCCAAGATCCACATCGGATTGTCTCGCCGAGGAGTTAGTAAGTATAACCAGCCTGTTCTTTTAAGAACTACCTAATTTATTATTTATTAAAACAATTTAAACAAATCTGTTCTTTTAAGAACTAATTTAGACCGTGGAAGATAGAAACACATATTGTCAATGAGGCCAAGTTCCACATCGGATTGTCTCGCCGAGGAGTTAGTAAGTATAACCAGCCTGTTCTTTTAAGAACTACCTAATTTATTATTTATTAAAACAATTTAAACAAATCTGTTCTTTTAAGAACTAATTTAGACCGTGGAAGATAGAAACACATATTGTCAATGAGGCCAAGTTCCACATCGGATTGTCTCGCCGAGGAGTTAGTAAGTATAACCAACCTGTTCTTGTAAGAACTAATTTATTATTTATTAAAGCAATTTAAACAAATCTGTTCTTTTCAGAACTAATTATTATTTTTCAAAACATTTAATTCGCTACTCTAGTAAATTTAGTCCTACACATATACATTATTTTAATGGAGATTCGTCCATTTGTGAGTGCCACTGATTTTTAGCTTACTTTAGTCTAGTAGTTTTTTAGTTTTTAAAAATTTGTCAAAAATAATACTAACGATTTTGATTTAAAAAAAATGATTAATCTAGGGTTACATGTCGTTTTTAAAATACGTAAATAAGTACTGAAATAAAGTACTCTTAAAATATAAATAATTTTAAAATTCGACATTTCTCTTTCCTACTTTTTAGCCCACCTCTCTAAATTCAATATTTCATATATGGTTCAACAGTCTAGCCGAAAAACGGACACACTATTTGTTTAGATTCCGATTTCCAAGATAACAGAGAATCAAAATGTCGTGGCAAGTTCATTCTGGTGCCAAAATCATTTTAATTTTTATTAGCTTTAGAACATTCAGTTCAAAAATACAACATTTAGAAAAAAAAATAAAATTTTCTACCGAACCGTTAGCGTTGTATATAAGGAGGTAACATTTTCCAAACAAACGTATTAATAAACTGTAACGATTGGGCAATTTTCAACTTTCTGGATCAAACCTGACAAAAATTGCCAAATTGCTAAAATTTCTGAATTTTTTATTGCGTGACTCTAAGCTAGTAGTTCCTAACCTTTTCAAAAAAATCTATAAAAATCTCAATTTCTAATTTTTGGATGAAAACCGGATTTACAGTAATTTATCTCGAAACATCCGTTATCATTTGTTCTTTTATGGAAATAATATACGAAAGAAACAGCTTATTAGATTAAAGAGTACCTATAGAAAACAAATCAAGTACTTATTTTATTCCAAGTACATCAAGCAAACGCACACTACACTAGTATTAAAAAGAAATCTAGATTCCATTTGTTTGGATCTTATCGAAATGTTGAAATAATTGTTTCTTCGTGGGCCCTTTAGTGAAATACTTTTCGCGTGGCTTGTTAAGCAAATGGCAGCCCGCAGCTCCCCACTCTTTCGTCTGCCCCGAGGCATATTTCCAACAAATTCCAAAAAGCTTACTAATTTAATTAGCTTAGAGTTAAATAATATAGAGTCACGAAAACGAAGCCCTCAAAGAGAAAAGACGGCTGGCCATTTCGGACGCTAAACTAATAAATGAATAAATGATGGCTTTAGCTATCTTACTTAACTTCATTAATTTCTGCTTGAGAAGATATACAATTCCAAATTTTCAAACGAATACTTTGATACTATAATAATGCACATAGAACTTTTAATAAAATGAAACATTTGTAGGAATTGAAACAAAATATATAGAAGTGAATTGCAAATGCAGATACAAATTGAAGAATAAAGGGAAAACTTTTAAGACTCAGTATTCTCTTTGTAAATTTTGCAGATGGCTGGCTGAGGGTTGAACTAACGGTTCCACCTATAAAGTTAGAGTCATCATATTAATAAATATTAATATAAACTATTCAAAAGTAATTTATTATTTTTGATTTATTTAGCTTATTATTTTAATTTTTTAATTTTAATATTTAAACATTTTGTTAATAAACTATTAATCACTTTGGGTTTTAAACTTTAAAAATAAAGAAATTAATTAATCTGATGATATATTAATAATGAAAAACGGGGTTCGGGTTAGGATAGTGGGTAGCGTGCCAGCCTGCTAACGAAGTGGACCCGGGTTCGAATCCGGCTAAAATCTGACCCCGGGATAGGGACAAATTAAAAAATAAATAATAAGTAGTATCGTAGATTGGCTTATGGCCGAAAAGCTAAAAAAAAAGTCTATATGACATTATCTTAAATAACAATAAAATCATTCAAGAAAAGATATTTTCTCCATTTTTGAAACAGAATTTCTGAATCTAGACAGGACAAAATTTAATATATTGTCTTCATTGGAAATACAAACATATTGGCACCAGGTCGAACTTGATATATCTTTCGGTTTTTTGTGTCATCGTTCGGGTATCGGAATCCAGACACACAAATAAACAGAGAAACAAATCACCCTTGAAAATGATTTTTCTTAATGTTTCATACATTTTTAAAAATAAATTAAGTAAAAAAAAAAAAAAAAAAATGAATTAATTAAATACTACACAAATTTGCTTACATAAACGTAAACACATACCTATATAAAAATATAAAAGGATCTGGCTATGGTCATGGATCACGAGGCTATATACTATAGCTGCTCGCGACTAATTGAGATGAATACATTTTAAGAAAAGCACTTTAAAACGACTCCAGAAATTGTTGTCGAAACATCGTGCATTCTGATGAGATTTTTCCAACCGATGTTTATAACCGAAACTTTTCTTTGAATCATTTTAAATTTGATGAAAGATTAAAAAAAAACTATGGAACTCCTCGCTATGCCAGTCGCACCTTAAAACTTGACTTTGACTGTTTTTAATAAATAGAATTTAAGTTTTATATTATATTAGCCAAAATCAGAGGTCCTAGTTGACGAGAAGTACCATAAATGTATTGTTCTAATTGCAAAATAGAAATTTAATTGAAAAGATTTTGTTTTGGCGAGAGTAGCAAAGTTGTTGATTCCATAAATAGAAATTGTTTTATCAATAACTTTCTACCATTAGGTTGTCAGTAGGGGTGAATTCACTAGTATAAGGCAATTATTAATCTTATATTATAAAATGAGCAATTCTTGTATATATACATAGAATCGGTTTCTCAAAAACGGCTCTAACGATTTCGCTAAAAATTGGTGTACCTACTTATCAAGCCTCATGAGTTATTAGCCGTGTATAAATTTTAATTCGATTGAAATAAAGGAAGGGGGTGTAAATTAGTCATGTCGCAAAATAAATATTTTAATCGTTCAAATCTCGTCTTCGGAAAGTCGCAGAGCCTTGAAATTTGAAACTTAAGCTATCTAGAGGCTACAAGAAGTAGAAAAAGATTTTGGCTAAAATAGGAGTACCGGAAGTTGATGTTTACGTACGTAAGAATGTACCACCCTGCGTTTGCAACCATAAATCTCAGAGCTACGAAATTCGATACTTAAGCTTGACATAGGCTATAAGGGGTACAGCAAGCTTTTGCTTGAAATCAGAACACCGGAAGTGGACATTTTCATGAAATATTTTTCGTTTTTTTTTGATTTTCTCAAAAACGGCAATAACGATTTTTTTAAAAATTGGTGTACTTATCCAATGTCATGAGTTATTAGTCGTTTTTAGATTTTAATCCGATTGAAATTAAGGAAGGGGTTGTAACTTAGGAGTGTTGTAAAATAAATATTTTAATCATTCATATATCATCTTCGGTAAGTCACAGACCCTTGAAATTTGAAACTTAAGCTATTTAGTGGCAAAAAGTTACCGAGCATCGCTCTGTGTTCCAGGCACTTTTAAATAATTCGAAGAGATTTCGACCATCGTGATTTTCACCAATAATAAATAAAAGTATATATAAAATAAAATGAAAATACTATTCAATGTTGACATTTATGAGTTCTCTTGATGGATTGTTTCCATCATTATGAGAAAAAAAATTATTTTTCTTTTCTATAAAACTAATACAAATAAATAATAACAATAATAATAAGAAGAGAAGATTTAATAAATTATGGGAAACTTCAGTCGAGCAGATTTTTTTATTTATATATTATACGTCTTCGGTGAGTAAAATAACAAGAATAATTTTATCTGAGATTTTTTGTGAGATATTTTTCCTTTGAAAATGTATGACATTTTTTTCTCTTGATTCTAAATCGATTGTCTTTGTATTCTGGGCGATCAAATGTGATCGCAGCATTCTTTGGGAGGTTTCGCTGCAGGTGCATGCCTTCCTCGTTAGCATCGCCATCAAAAGTAAACATGAAGACACCTTCATTCCCTCGAGCCCCTAATCAACTATGGCATTAGCCTCCAATAAGGGGCTATTATTTTAAAATCGTAATCACACACACAGAGGCCACCTGATGCCCTCGGCCGTCATAAAGCTCCAAAATCTTTCCGATTTATAGCTGCTCTACTCGTAAATCTCTTTGTTTGTTAGTTTTGTTATTTTTTTTCTCTAGCGGCGCTCAGGTACTATCTTATCGAATTGACTTGAAACTTCATTCAGTCTGTACGTATTAGAAATTGGTTTATAAATTCTTAATATACTCGTAGATACATTATTTACTTTGAAGATTTCAAAAATCGAAATCGTTTATTTAAAATAGTTTATCGTGACTTGGACACACCACATGATATTCACTTAGCCCGCTTTAAAAGGTAAACCACTATTAAAATTTAATAATTATTAGAATTTTGTAATGTTTATAATTTCAAACCAGGTTTGGGGGTTTCGGACTTCAGAAATTTCAGACAAAAATTGCTTATTAAAAAAAAAAGATTTGAATTAAATTAGGTCTTTTATTTCATTAAAACTTAAACCCTATTTATAAAGATTAGCCTCCGTGGCTGCTACTTTTTTACTTTCACTTAGATTGTCAAGCATGTAAGTTAAAATTCCATTCCCTTTAGGGAGGCGCAATTGTCGAAGTCTTCTATCTCAAAAACTATAAAAAGTTTATTTCCTTATTACAACTATAAGTGAAAATATTCAATGTCCCAGAGTTATAAAAACTGACGGGTTTTGTGGGCGTCAAAGCCAAAAATCACTTGAAAATTTAATGGTCTTTGTGTGTGTGTGTGTGTGTGCTGCTATATCTCAGCATCAGTGAGTCACAGAGCAAAAACTTTTGGAACTTAATCTAGGAATCGGGCAGCAACGGTATGGGAAGATTTTCACCCAAATTGACTCTACTCACTTTTTTTACTTGAAGGATGAGGTGTTTATTTATTTTTATTTTTTTCTAAAAAACGATACTTACGATTTTTTTAAAAATCGCTCAGCTTAACAATTATTACAAGTTCTGTGATCGGTATTTTTTATTTATTGAAACACTGTTAGGGGACTAATTTAACAGCCAAAAATTGATTTCAAAGATGAGAAGGTTATAAGTGAAAGTCATGTGGTGCACATACCCGTTGATTTTTATTGTGATGTGTTTATTTATTTATTATTTGTATATCTTTTCTGCACATTATTATTATTTCTATTGTCTCGAAATCAATCAAAAATAAATAAATAATTAAATAAAATAAAAATAAAAAAATTAAATATTACATACAAGTCTTAATTAAAGGACATTTTCACTTGATAGAACCAAAATCTTGTTGTGATATCTCCAGCCTTAACTGTTTTAAATTTTATTTTCTGAGATTACGATTAAGGTATCATATTGATATATATATGCAAACAGACCTATAATTTTATTGAATTTAAGAGAAGTCAAAACATGTAACTACTTTAGGTGATAACTTAATTGGAATTTTCTCAATGATTTAAACTACTCGAACGTAATCACTACGAAAAAGAATACGATTTTGTTAATCGGATTTCCCCGATTTTTTTTTTTTTTTTTAAATTGTGATGAAATCGAAACTCCGACCAAGTAATTATGATTAAGCTTTTCAGAGAACTTTTATTAATATCTAACTAGGGAGAAGTAAAAAAAAACTTAATTACTTTGTAAAATATTTTAATTAATGCAAGATTCCACTTCACTTCTTATTATTAGACTGAAAATTAGAATGAATTTTATTTAAATTTTCCCCTAATTAAAATTGAGAGCAAAATTTCAATGATTTATACATACATATAATATAAAAATATATTAAAGATATATTATTACATATTTTATAAAACGAAAATAAAATGAAAAATTATCAGTTGGAAATTTTCGGCACAAGCAACTAGACATTTATTTTTAACTAGCTGCAAGGCTCGCCTGGACCCCCAACCCACGAACCCCACCCTCACACTCCACTCCCACCCAAAACGACCCAGGACCCCTACCCCCCGCACCATGTACCCGTGCCCAACCCCCGCCGCCACAACACCACCCCAACACTCCATCCCGCACCCCACCCACCTCGGACCTCCAACCCACGAACCCCAGCCTCACACCCCACACCCACCCACCACATCCCCTGAAACTCACCCAGCTCCCCCACCCCCGCACCATGCACCCGTGCCCAAACCCCGCCCCTACACAACCACTCCAAGACTCCATCCTGCACCCCCCGTACCACCCCACTAAGCCACTGGACATTCACCTGAATACCTCACTCCACCAACCCTGCACCATCATCCCGCAACCCCCTTGCCCTCCACCCCCGCCTAGCCATCTGGGACCCCCCCAAACTACGCTCCCTGGACCCCCGCTCCACTCCCCTGCAGCCCTCCTCCGCCTTACTCCCCCACACCACCCCGAACCCCACCCTCGCACCATCACTCCACCCCCGCACCCAGTTTTTGCATTTCTAGCTCTCTAAAGGCCCACAGATTATGTATACAAAATTTGGTTGAGTTTGCTCCAAGGGCAAGAATTTACATATTTTTCACCCTCCCCCTTTTTTGGGTGATTTTATGGGGGGAATTTTTTAAACAAAAGTTGCCAGAAATCACATCCCCTACAACTTTGCTCATTATAAAATTTGCCGTAGAGTTAATAGTTTAGGAGTTATTTGATAATTTTTATTCGTGCGCCCCCCCAAACCCCCTTTTGGGGTCAAAATATCAAAACGTTATATAGCTAAAAACGTAAGTTAGAAGACATCTGATACAAATATGAAATTTCATAATAATCCCTTCAGCCGTTTTGACGTGAATCGTGAGCAACTTTTCGCGGAAACCACTGAAACAGACAGACATACAGACAAACAGGCAGGAATTTTGTTGAGGGTGTTTTCGTTCATAACCTTGCTTGAAACGTGTGCAGCCAAAATTTGATATTAGAGCAATGTACAGACAAAACCTTAATTTTATATATTTATATAGATGAGAAAACAAAATTCATTTTGTTTTGAAAAACATTAAAAAGCTAGGAGTCTAAAATACAATCAATGGAGACCTAAGATGTCAACTTAGACAATTTTCTTACATTTGAAAATGAACTGGGGAAATTTTCAAAACCTACAGAAAGGATTAAAAATTGTTTTTCTTGTTTATCTAATTAAATATTTAAAAAATTATTGGCACGTTGTAGAAAAAAATTTTAAAATTTTTTTTTCATTATATGATAATCGATGTTGAAGTATTGCGTTCTTGAGACATTGAAATTTTTGTTTCATTTACGGAAATTCTCTCTGTTCGTTTTCAAATGGGAAAAAAAGCTGTCCTTTGACCTCACGCCACCTATTTCCCTTTTCTGCTTTAAATTTTTAATTTTTCAATAATTCTCAAAACAAAAAAATACCTATTCAATACTTTTTGTAGTTTACTATCGATTTATCTTAAAATTTTTATATTTAAATTTATATGTACACATCCTATTACAATTCAAGTTTCATGGGTGTTTTCTTAAGTTGGCATACTAACTAGTTCTAGCTAAACTTTTCATGCAAGTTTTAAAACTGTTTATTTGGATGCATGTTTCAGAGAAAACATGCTAGAAACTTGCATAGGGTGGAATTCAGGATTTAAAAAATTCTTAAATAATTTTGAATTATTTATTTTTTACGTCAGATTCAGAAAGACTAATCTCTTTTTGTTTAATTGAATTGCCACGGGAACAGGAACCAATTGGATTTTGTCTAACATCCCCCCACGACCCCATTGCTGTGTTGAACTCTATTAACCTAAATGGTAATTTCCATTGCATCATGTCTTGTCATATGTTAATATCCTTGAGCCGATATTCCCTATAATTGCTAATCTACAAATGGGGCTAATGAAGCTGAGGGTTACCCCCTCCACCCGTTTCGACAATCATTATAGATGAGCTTTACGCTTCGTTTTACTAAATGTACGTGCGAAAGAGAAAGAAAAACGAATAGAATGTTCTCTGAGTAAAATATAGAAGGATTATGTTGCTATCGGTGATGCTCTCATTGAACCTTCTATCTAATGATAGCAATTTAATTTCGAACATAATCGAAAAAACTAAACTAGGTCAAAGACGTTCATAGTGCTATATATAGGTAAACAGGTAAACATATAGCCTATATTAAGTGCCTCGTGTAATGAGCTTAGTCTCTAATCCAATTAATAATTATATTGACGATAGTACCCTCCGTGTTTTAAACATTTCTATATTTCCGAATGCTAAAAAAATATAGTAATTTTTAATGCAAATTAAACCCAATGTCGTCTAATATCTAGATATATACAGGATAGGAGTCAGATTGGCTACGAATCAGCAAGTTCGGACTCAAGCCCGGCTTACTCTAAAAATTTGTCCGGTTATAATCTGACCCCTACACCAATTGATACACACTCATACGTCACATACGAACATAAACACATACATAGGAAAAAAATATTCACCTAGGATCTGACCAAATGGGCATTGTTTCCCAGCTCATTCAAAAAGAAAAATAAACTGCAACGGATCGTTGCTAAACTTTATCCAGTGAACTATCGTAGTCTAGGGTAAAGTACTTTAAAATATAATTTTACAAAAAAATTTATATGACCATTTTTGTGGGTCCTCAAGGTACTCAATTACAATATTAAATTTCATCAATATTGGTTAAGTCATTTTCAAGATATTTAGAAAAAACTAAAAAAGTACCGAAATAAAAGTAGGTACTAATTTAAATTTAGGGAACAAAGAAAAGTTTATTTTTATTACAGACAAAAGGATCGGCCGGGCTCGGAGCAGGATCTTTACGTGTACTGCAATGCTTTGTCATAGGCTAGTTTTAACTCCTACGTCACTAGCTACTGATCACCGAGCCCAAACTAACGCCTTTTTGTCTATATGAATTGGCGGAATTTCTTTTAAATCCTCTCCTCACTCATTTTTCGCAGCCTAAGCCTTGACCCATTAATTAAACAACTAAATATTCCAGCGCCTCCCAATCGATCGCAGACCCCAAAGATCGAAAATAATTTTCTCTTCACCTCGGGGCGCGACCACAACGAGGCCGTGGGAGGCGCTGGAATATTTAATTGTTTAATTAATGAATCAGAGGACTTAGGCTGCGAAAAACGAACGAGGAGAGGATTAAAAAGAAATTCCATAATTCATATAGACATAAAGGTATTAGTTTGGGCTCAGGGATCAGCAGCTAGTGAGATATAGGAGTTAAAAACTCTTATGGCAAAGCATTGCAGTACACATGCAAAGATCCCGGGTTCGAGCCCCGGCTGATCCTTTTGTCTGTAATAAAAATAAACTTTTCTTCGTTCCCTAAATTTAAATTTGTTATTGATTGTCTTTGCACGGCCTCGTTGTGGTCGCGCCCCGGGTGAAGAGAAAATTGTTTTCGATCTTTGGGGTCTGCGATCGATTGGGAGGCGCTGGAATGTTTAATTGTTTAATTAATGAATCAAGGCTTGGGCTGCGAAAAATGAACGAGGAGAGGATTAAAAAGAAATTCCATAATTCATATAGACAGGAGGTATTAGTTTGGGTTCAGGGATCGGTAGCTTAGTGGATATAGGAGTTGAAACTCTTATGACAAAGCATTGCAGTACACATGCAAAGATCCCGGGTTCGAGCCCCGCTGATCCTTTGTCTGTAATAAAAATAAACTTTTCTTTGTTCCCTAAATTTAAATTTGTGTAGTAATTGTCTTTACACGGCCTCGTTGTGGTCGCGCCCCGGGTGAAGAGAAAGAAATTGTTTTTCGATCTTTGGGGTCTGCGATCGATTGGGAGGCGCTGGAATATTTAAAGTACTAATGTTTGTAGAGCCGATATGTACCAAAAACTAATCAGCGCTTCATTTTGTTAAAATAATTTTAGGTTTTCATTTTCATTTCAATTGGTTTAACGATGTGGAAAAATCGTGGACGAAAAAAACGATAACATACTAGTACGTCCATCCATCCGCACGCACTTCCAAAAAAATGGCACTTTTTAGGCTCTCGACGAGACCCCAGGTTATATTTTGTCAAAATCGTCACGTGCTAAAATTCAATCTAATTGAATACTACAATTTAGGACCTTAATTGAGTCCATGGGTTCCGTAGTCTTTACCTGAGGACCTTTGAGTAACGCTTGCTGCCAGGTCAATCTACAATACTTTACCCATGCTTCGCATTGGATAAAGTAAAAAAGGTATATTGATAGAAATTTAATTTTGTTTTAATGACAAATGACAATATGTATTGTGTAGCAGTTTTGAAAGTGAAAGTTTTCTATGTTTTTGCTTGCTTAACCCAAAGCGTAACGAAGTTATTTGATATAAATTAGTGTTTTCGGACAGTCAGCAAGGGAAATTCAAGGGGACATAAGTAAAAGTTTGAATTTTAGGAACTGGTTAATTTCCCAAAAAAAAACTTGAGGTCTCAACCAGAGCTCAAAAAGAGTATTTTTGATTTGTTTACCATTAGTGCTAATCTTTGCTCAAGACATGGAGGAATCAAAAATCATAAATAACTAGCGATTAACAACTGAAAAATAACATTTTATTAATATTTCAAACAATGAATAAAGTCAGGCAACTAATCTTGTAACTTTCTAAATATTTTAAACCCTTATTAATGAAGTTTAGCAAGCTGTCGCCGTCCTTGCTACTTTTCTATGATCTGATTCGTAATCATTTTTTTCAAATTTTAGATATGAATTCTTAAGAAGATACTTGGAAAATCTAATTCAAATTCATTCAGGTTATTTATTACCTAAAACACTCAAAACTTTTTTTTATCGCACTCCATACCATTCAGACTGCAACTGTGTTTGAATTCTTATGTGGACATTTTGGAGGAGGATGGGACCTCCACCTTCCTGTGATCGAGCTTAAGCAATCAAAAATTAAACATCTCTGATATTTTATCAATCATTTGTTCAAGTTGTCAATCACTTTCACAAGATATTTGTTCAAGCATTGAGGACTATGCTTGACATTGATTATTAGGAGTTTATGGAGTTCTTATGACTTCTATAGACTGGAGTTCACTTTCAAATCTTTCTATAATATTCCAAAATCCACCTTCACAAATATTAAATCCAACCTGTGAATATTCTATTTATTTTATTTTTTTAACATCTAGATGTCTTGCACCTATCACCGGAAATATCTGATTAGGGTTGTCTTAAACATGGGAAATGCACTTTTTTATTGCTTTTTTGTGTTTTTTTGTATAAAACAAATTAAATAAGAGCTTCTTGAATTATATCTGTTATCAAATTGTATTTAAAATAGAAATAATACTCACTTATTTTACCCTTAATACCCAGTTGCTGGATTTTTTCCCTTTTTTGTTTGAATTGATCCATCCAACATATAATTTAATTCTCATTATCTATTTGTTCTCGTAATTGTTTTTTTCTCTCTTTCCTCAAGACGATCTGTGTGACTTTTTTCATTTAAGTTTTTCGGGGGTTTTCTATCTGATCAATCGGATCGTCCGTTGCTTCCCTCTTCCCATCTTCTGTTCAACTTTTTGTCTTACATCTGTTGCAATAGCAAACAGATAATTAAAGTAACTAAAAGAAAAGAGAGTTAAAGATAGAAAGATTAATGGTTTGACCCTTTGATTAATTTGAAAAAACTAAGATTTTTTTTAAACATTTTATTGAATCATTGATTTATCTTTTTCGAAGAAGAATGATAGAATCCGTGGCGACATAGGAGGGTCTGAACCAGTGTCCCCTTTGAAACTTATTTTCTAGCCTTAGAAATCCTTCGCTAACAAATCACTACAGTCGTTAGTAAGCCTATCGTAGTTTTCAACTTATCTTTTAATTAATACCTCTTGGACTTTTCGTTGTTCACTAGATAAGGCATTTCTTCTAGGCTTTAAAGCTGTGATTTCGCTTGATTTCTTTTTATCAATTTTTTTGCCCTTTCTGAGATATTCCCTACACTAGCCAGTAAGTTTCCTCCACTAGTTCTATATTAATTATGGTAGGGCGTAGATACGGAAGGTTAGATATGGCTCCATACTCACCAGAGCCTTATTTTTGAAGCAAAACTTATTTAGCCGAACACGCTTCTTTAAAATACTAACCTGCTACGTTTCGTAAGTCGAAACTAAATGAGAATAATAAAGTTTATGGTCGTTTGATGTTTAATTCAATTTAATTTTTTCTATATAGTGTTAATGAGATTAAATTTTGCTAAAATTCTTCGTAACAGCTAATCAGTTTGAAAATTTCTCATATCTAATTTTTTTTTTTAAATCGTTATTTAATAACCAAGTCAAAAATCTAACTACTACAATACCTACTAGTTCAGTGAGAATACACGCGCTGACAAGTCGCAACATGTTTTGCCAATTTAAACATGATATAAATCAACTCTCGAGGGGTGTATTAGGTGAAGTAAAATTAGAAGTTTTAGTCAACTCATATCCAGCGTGAAGGCGTTGAAATGGCGTGGCCTCTTTAATTTATTTTGTTTTTAAGGTTTTCTTTTAAAAGTAAAACTAACAGAAGTCGAATTCGTATGACTATAAAAATGTCTGTTGAATATTCCTCTGCCAGAACATTCTAGCTCGTAAATTAAATACAAACTTGGGGTTCACGAAGTTATATTTATTCATTTGATCCGAAATTAAAAATAGTATTAAAATCTTAATCTAATAATTATTTTGGGAAGGGTCAAATGATTTGCGAGATCGAAAATAAATAACATTTCATGGGGTATCTCTGCAAAGATCACTTTGATTAGAATTGGTGGGTTTATTTTTTTCTAATTTATTTCGATTTAAAATGACGGTACGAGACAGCCTCAAAATGCCCATGTTAGGCTATTTTTAGAGTTCTGTTTAAAAAGTAAAACAGAACCCTAATAGTATCGCTACAATGGCGGTCTGTTTGCCTCTGCTTTTTAGACCATCGTAGCTCGTAAACTACATAAATAGAATAAAATCTTGAAATTAAGAAACTACTCTATATACCTATATGTATATATCAAAGAAAAAATTATTTATTAATTGTATTATATCAAATATTAAAAAATACAAATCTTTAACAAAACAATCAAGAACACGTTTATTAAATTGCCAGTTTTTGCCGAGAGTAGCAGAATTTTTATATATTGAAGGAGACAATAAAAGAGTGTGTCTCATAAACCAATTCCTGTGAATACATTGTAATAGACTGATGAAGAGGGCAAAGCCCTCGAAACCATAGTCTCGTTATAAATAAATAAAATTTATAATTCCAGCAGAAGACACACTCTTTTTATTGATCTCCTTCAACACGTTTATTATTAACCAAACGTTTTCGGGAGAATTTCTCCCTTTTTAAATGGTAAATTTTCGAATTTTTTTCTCTTTTTGAAAAATTTACCATTGATAAAAGGGAGAAATTCGGCTGAAACGTTTGGTTAATAACTAAACGTGTTCTTGATTGTTTTGTTAAAGATTTGTATTTTTTAATATATGTATATATTCATTTTGCCGCAAATCAGAAAATCGTATTAAAATTATAATCGAATGATTATTATTTTGGGAAGGGTTTAATTTTATTTGGAGTCAAAAAAAATTATCATAGTGTGAGAGTATCTCTATAAAACCTCTTTAATAAGAATTTAGTTAATTAAAGAAAAACAAAAATCGGTTCCAAATGACTTTTTGACAGAGTGACATTTCTTAGGTCTTAGGTGATTTTTGTATGTGACTACTTTTAGAAACAGTCTAACTTAAAATTCCAAAAAAATCCATAAATTCACTTATTCCCTTCTTATCAACGACAAAAAGAACTAATTTGCTATGTATAAACTATTTAGGAAGTTAATGTGGTACGATCCGACTCGCACTTGTCCAGCTTAATTATTTGTTGGCCTTTAGAAAACTTTTAACTTAAATTAAGAAAATTCCCCGAATTCGCTCATTTTTACCATATCAACGACAGGCATATAAGAATTTGACATTATTTTTGAGGTCATAGGTATGGAACCTTGGATTTGCGGTCCGACTCATCCCTTGTCCGGGTCATTTTATTATTTTAAATTTTGTGTAGTTATAAGTTCTTAAGAGTTTATAGAAATTATATAACTGTTGACATTTTTAATTTTTGAGACAGAGAGATACTAATTAAAAAAAAACTAAAAATAATTTGTACCGTATTGTTCTTTAAAATGAAAATCTTAGATATTATAAGCTGGGTGAATCAGTAAATAGTAGTTTTTACGAAACTTCTTATTTTGACCTTACTTTCACAATAGTTTTAGTATTAGTATTAATTATTTTTAGTGAGGTAAAACAAACAATGTTTGGGAAATTTCAAATTCCTAAGTCAAACCTTGTTAAAATTCCTATTAAAATTTTTCTCTCGCCTCATATGTTCTTCAGCTAAAAAATTTTCTGAAAATAAAAATGGTAAAATTCTTTTTTTGAACTATATTTCTTATTCGCTAACCAATCATGAAAATTTTATGTCACCTTAAAATCACGAACTCTTTAAAAATCTTGCCGAATTCCATCTTTCAACGCTCTAGAATTACAAAGTCAAACGTTGGGAGTCACAACTTATGACTTTAATGGAATATTTTAAATAATTTTCTATTTTTCCCATGGGTGCTGGTTTAATTCTTACAAATCATATTCATTAATATTAGAATATTTAAATATAGATTAATAAATTTTCTTCAAGGGAGATTAAAAAAAATTCAATTTCAATTAAAAGATTTTCATTTAAATAAATTTCAATAACTAATTTTTTTATTCTCTTAACGTCTGAGAGATTGAATTTCTGATAAGGAAATATAGACGATACCTATAGATATATAGTATAAAAAAAAAAAAAACACTCTCGAAGAATATTTATCTTGATTCACATTCCAATAAATACATACATAAATAAATAGATTGCATGCTTAGAATGTGAACAAAACTGTCTTTTGAATTTTAATATTCGTAAAATTTCGAAAAATTATTTTGAATAAATTGAAAACATAATAAAATTCTAGAAAACTGAAACGTTTTCAAGACTCGATGGCTATATGTTTAAATTTAAAATCACTATATCGCGAAATTTTACAAATTAAGATAACAATCTTTGAGTAAAATATTTTACGCGTTTGCATATGTCAGAGAGGTTCGTATCCCGCAGGTGAGCCAGGTGGCCCGGATTGCTGTTACTGGCACTCGGGTTCGATTCCCGAGGGGGTGAAAAACAACCCCTCTGACATATAATTAAAAATATTCCACTCCATCGGATTTAATAGATGACACCATCTTTGATCTATGATTTTCTAGTAAATTTGAATCTATTACCATCGGCAAATTAATATCTTTCATATTAAATTAGGAAAAGTCATTCCATTGCCCTTCGAATTTTGAATTTCTTCAAAATTCGAAACACTCAACCACCTTTCTTTAAATTATATGGCATGGCTATATGTTTAAATTTAGAATCACTATATCGCGAAATTTTACAAATTAAGATAACAATCTTTGAGTAAAATATTTTACGCGTTTGCATATGTCAGAGAGGTTCGTATCCCGCAGGTGAGCCAGGTGGCCCGGATTGTTGTTACTGGCACTCGGGTTCGATTCCCGAGGTGGTGAAAAACAACCCCTCTGACATATAATTAAAAATATTCCACTCCATC
The DNA here is from genome assembly GCA_024734495.1 of Forficula auricularia. Classification (NCBI taxonomy): domain Eukaryota; kingdom Metazoa; phylum Arthropoda; class Insecta; order Dermaptera; family Forficulidae; genus Forficula; species Forficula auricularia. The sequence continues at coordinate 6,806,161 of JALMQS010000085.1, read as the reverse complement.
GGATTTAATAGATGACACCATCTTTGATCTATGATTTTCTAGTGAATTGGATATAGTTTGGAGTAGTCAGTTACATATTTGACGTAGAAGTGTCTGTCTTTCAGGTACGATTTTATGATTTGGTAGTAATGGTATGGTAAGTCTCTTTTTAGTTTGTATAGTAGACCGTCGAGCCAAACCTTGTCTAAGGCCTGAGTCACGTCTAGAAACACTGCGAAGCAGTATTTCCTCGACTCCATGGCCATTTGGATTTCGTTGACTACGCGGTGGACTTGTTCTATGGTTCCATGATTTCTTCTGAAGCCAAATTGATGATTTGGGAGGAGTCTTCTTTCTTGGATTTTTGTTTGTTATTATTTTCCTCTTTTTAATCTTCTTGTGACTTTCCATAGTGAGTAGTCTGTTTTTTCATTTGCAGTGAGGTTTTCTAGGTACTATTGGATTTTTGAGTTTTTTTCGTAGTCTAGTAGGTCTTTTAGTTCTTTGGTGGCTCTATTTAATAGATTTTTATTTATTGTTGTCCGTTCGCGTTGGCATGTTTTCCTCAGTCTTCTCTTCTCAGAAATGTTATTTACTATGTGTGCGGGTAGTTTGTCTTTGGGTTTTGTATTGAATATCCCTGGGGTGGCGTTCCATGCTGATTTTTGTATACTAGTTTGAAGGGAGTCGACGGCGGTATCTATGTCTTGTTCTGTTTTGAGTTTAATTTTTAGGGAAATGAGTTTGTCTAGTTCTTGTCTGAATTTATTCCAATCGGTTTTGCTTTTTTTCATTTATCAGTATTTTGTTATGTAATTCTAGAATGATGGGGGAATGATCTGAAGAAAGGTCGAAGCACGAGTTTATGTTGATTGTTTTTGTGTCGATACCTTTTGTTACACAAAAGTCTAGCAGGTCGGGTGTTATGTTTTTGTCTGATGCCCAAATCTGTTATAAAAATAAAAATAAACAATTAGAATAAATTGAAGGAGACAATAAAAGAGTGTCTTCTGCTGGAATTATAAATTTTATTTATTTATAACGATTCGTTATAAATAAATAAAATTTATAATTCCAGCAGAAAAAAATCGTTATAAATAAATAAAATTTATAATTCCAGCAGAAGACACACTATTTTATTGTCTCCTTCAATATATAAAAATCTGCTACTCTCGGCAAAAACTTTCAATTTAATTAGAATAAAATTTGATAAATCGATAGTTCATAAACCTTTTAAAATAAGCAAACTTTTTTTATTTATTTATATATATATACGGTATATATGTTAACAGTAAAAAAATCGCCTAAATGGAGAAGGCATCTGCGGGCTTAACGCGGAGGATGTCGGATCATACCCGACTGGGTCCTGTATCTCTTTTTTTCAACTCTTGGTTCACTATCAAAACGAGTCTGGTCCCAACTGCACCAAAATAGGGCAGTGACCGGATAAAAGTTTTAACTTTCGCTTTCATTCATAGTTAACATATAAACATTCTAAATAAAATTTAAAGAAAGAGAATCAGACAGATGGGAATTGTAGTAAATATATATATATTTTAATAAATATTATTAAAGTGATTAATTTCATTTAGAACGTGGTTTATTTTTTTTTATTAAATTGATTTTTAAATTATTACTTAAATTCTATAGAAATTTTGATTAAAAATAAATTCCTGATTAAAATAAACAAATTAAAAGTTTCGATGTAAATTGAGCGAAAATGCCTGCCTTGGCTCTTTTCTCAGAGATGGCGTATCACGTTTGATCTGATCGCGTTGCTCAGGAATTCCAAGCTGGTTTCTACTTCTACTTGCCACCAAAATAGATTTAATGTTATTTTCAAATTTTTTTAATTTTTTAAAAATCTTTATTTTTTGAATAAGATAATTATCTTTTTATATTCTATTTTTACAAGAAAGAAAAATCAACTTCTCAATTTCTCTAGTTAATGAATTTATGATCATCCATTAAATATGGAACATTTATACTTTCAGTTGAATATAGAACAAAATATCATAATGGAAATTTTTTATTCCAACCCACCTGTGATTTTGCTAGATTAATGTGTGAAATGCTAGTGTTCAATGTACCTAACATACTATCCTAAAACTATTTAGAATTTTCTTTAACACGTCCTATATTTGCTCTTAAGAAATAGATACCTACAAAAATTGAACAATTTTCTAATTTGGCAAAAGAGAGTGTGGCCCAAAAATATATCCAGATCATAGCCAAAGCTTCAACAAAATAATCAATATATCACTACGCTTTGCTCTTAATTTAAGTTTTTATTATCGCAGCTACCACCATACTTGATGAAGATTTTGAAATATTGGGATGATTAACTATAATTTCACTCGGTATAAAATCTTTCATTTGAAATTTAATTTTATTTCCTTCATTAAAAAATAGAAATGAGGGTCTCAGGTAAATGAATAAGGGTTTATTTCGTTTTCCATGCCAAATGCTTTTCAGGAAAATTTTACTGTTTTAGTTTGGAAAATTAACAAAGGGTTGTTTATTTGTATGAAGTTTCTCATGCTATTCAGTATATTATATTAAACAAATACTTTACAAATAAAAGGAGCTTATGTGCCGTTTCTTAGAAAATGATGATTATGATTGAGTTCGAAGCAAATTTGGATAATTAAGAACATAACAAAGTGAAGCAAAAACTTTTAAATCAAGAAACTAAACTAACAGAAATTGAAAATATAAAATCTGAACAAAATTTTTTAAATGGGTTATTTGAAATAGAAAAGTATGACCATTAATCAAAATTGAACGTGAAGAAGCCATTTCCATTTATACGGAAATTATTCGCAATGCAGCTGGTCGCCATTTTATACTCTTAGGCATGTAGAGTCAACTGGGTGGCTCTAGCAGGCTTCTTTAAGATGAACGATTCAGGCGAAGATAGGCAACCCGCCTTGATGAGTGCTCGAACTCGGGAAGGCACCAACCAACTTGCTGTCAACTCCAAAAGCTACTAATGGTATCGGGCGCGAGATCATTTCAAAGTGGACAAGTAGTTTTTAATCAAAGTAATCACTTTTGACAATAATGAACGTTTTCGATGTATATTATAAAAGTTTATGTATTTTAAATAATAGTTTATAATAATTAGGAATATATAAAGTTGATTTAAGAGCATGTATGAAGGAGGATTCTATACTGCTATATTTTTAAATGAGAACAACGTTACACTTTATTGGGATTAAGTAAAAGATTATTGCTAGAACGTCATTTTACCATGTTGTCCAAATTATATTTTCCTAAGTGTAAGACACTCAGTCAATGTCTTAATTTGGTAAAATATCATTCTATAAAAATCTAACATTAATATTGTCAACGTTGTTAAATATTCCGTATCCCATCTCTCTCACACATTTCCTTTATTAATAAATTAATAAATAAACATAAATACATATTGGAATTTATGAATTAAAATGACGATTCCGGTTTTTTTTTGTTTGATTCATTCCCCTTGTATTTAATCTCCATAATGATTATTTTTTGTATCTATTCACATATCCATCCCATTAAAACTACTATAAATAAATTGTATGATTAATCTAAAGTCTTTAAACCTTAGATTTAATTAGATTCGAAAAGCAAATGATGAATAAAATATTTTTTCTCACTCATAGCCGAAAAGTCATACTTGACATTTGAAGAATGTCATTTAATGCTCCACTGCGAAAAAACCAACTTAATAAAAATCTTACGATAAATTAACTTTTCACAATTTTTTTTTTTTTTTTTTTTTTTTATAATGATATTGATACAAGAAGAAGTTGCACCAAGAAGGTACAACCTCTGAAGTCCGTGGTGGACCCTTGTAACGCGAAGATAAGGGGAGATTTAAGGATTGGGTAGAGGTCGAAGGTATCTGTGGATGCTGGTCTTGAAAGTTTGAAGGTTATAAGTAGCTGGAAAGACGGTCGGGGGAAGAGAATTCCAGTCTCTAGATGTCATAGGGATAAATGAATTGGCGAATGCGTTTGTTCGATTAGTATCTAGTTTAAGCGCGTAGGGGTGTTGAATTTTAGAAAATCGTGTATTTCGGGCAAATGAGGCCCTTTTAACTTAAAAATGGGATTAATATACTTCCCAATAAGATTATTCAATTTTGAAATGGGAGTAGTCGTTATTGATAGTCATTGTGTTTATTTGGAAATTAATTGAACCTATTTTGATATTGATTGTGTGGAAAAAGTAATTAAAGAAAAAAATATTTGCTTTGCTTTAATATAAGAGTCCCACGATAAATAAAAATTTTATGTCCCTTATAAGCAGCAAGTGTTTTTTGGTTTTTTCTAAATATTTTGAAAATGACTTAACCAATTTTGATCAAATTGCATATTGTATTTAAATACTTTGAGGACCTCAAAAAAGATTATGTAAACCTTTTAGGAAAATTCTATTTTAAAGTACTTTACTCTACAGCAACAAGTATTTTGCAAAAAGACAAAAATTATTTTTATCTGATGAATAATAAAGAAACAAACATATTAATATTTAAATTGGCTATGGATAAAATTTTTCAGCGATCCGTTGCAGTTTTTTTATTATGTATCTAAAATACTAAAAATAACTATAATTCAAGTTAAGATTAAAAAAAAAGAAATCAAGAGCCGAATTTAAAAAGAGATCCAAAGTGATTTCATTTTTCGATACAGAAAATGTCATTCAATGAATTCGAAGAAACTTTTGAATACAACTAAAAGAATGTTTTCTTGTTTTGTTCTTCTTTTCTCAGGTGGTTAACTGATTGTTCGGCCGGTTAGCAGGTCACTTGCACTCTCCCACACACAGACACAAACACACAGCCAGAAGCACACAGATAGTTTCCGATCTAATTTCATGCCACATTGCAGGTCCATACTATTGGTTTCTCCACCTATTTATTTTTTATTTATTCCATCAATATCTTCTTTCTTCCCTTTCGAACTATTGGATAAAACTTAATGGTTATAAAGAAAGATAAAGAGATGTATAGAAAATGAAAGAAGGTGGTTCGAATTTTATGGGTGAAAAAATGAATTAAAAAACGAGTCTCTCTTCATGCGAGTCGTCTTCGCTAGATTAAGGCTCTAGCTTTCCGTTGGAGGAAAAAAATACATTTGATTTTTATGAAACATACATCTATCTTGTTTTGAAGTTATATCTCAATGATGCTTTTTTTCTTACCTTCGTTCATTTTTAACGCTCCCATTTACTTGCCAACACACCCCGCTTTTTTCTCAATCACCATTTTTAACTTTTTAAATGAGAAATCAAAATTCACAAGAAAATATTAGTGTGATGAAATGTTTTTTGATTAAATGTATATAGAAAAACACATCATTTAAGTTTGAAAAGGGAGGTCTAGTACTCGCGCGCGTAGCATCACTGCTTCAGTATTGTTGACCTGAAGACGATATTGAAACAGGATGCCTAAGTTTTGGCCTCGCTTGTGACAGAATAAAAATTTGACCAACTAAAAGACATTTTCTATAATGACACTAATAACACATCCAAAAATTAGCATAATAATAATTTTAAACATACTTAAATAAATCTCCTTTCGTCAAAAAAATCTGGATAAATTTTTTTTATTTACTTTTATTTTATTAATTGCTTCTTTCCATAAATCGAATTCGGCCAGTAAGACAATTTAAGAACTTGATAGTCATTAAAGAACATTTTATAATACTAGATAAACAGATCGATTAAAAAAATCATTTGAGTTAACTCTTTTTTAAATGATAATAATTATTAGGAAACAGAGCACTTAAATAAATCGCTTATTTATTGATTAAGTTTAAGTAACGCTTCTATCTTTTATTTTTGGCCCTTATTGGGCTCAACAATTATTTAATCTTAATTTATTATCCTGAGACATAATAGTAATTTTTAATATAAAAGACCGTGACCGAAACTGTTTAGTGAAATAATAAAATAATTAAGTAAAATTATTATCTTTTATAAATTTTTGACTAAAAAAACCTTTCAATTTAAAAATAATTTAAAAATTAAGTCACTTAAGTTCTGAAAGAATTTTATAAAAGACAAATCGCCTATAATATTTGTACAAAATCAAATTAACAACCTCTGTTAATTTTTTACGGTAATTATTTGTGGTTACCATAATATATAATTTATTTTAATATATAAACTAAACTTTTATTGAAATCGTGCATCATTAATTATTTATTAAACACAATAATAAATAATACAATATAAATATGATGTTTCGATCACTTAATCTGCGATCGTTCTCAAGTATTAACACCTCTAATTCGATCATAAAAATGTATTTAACAGCTACTTATCAAATATATAAATTAAATATCTAATATGTCCATATCTCAAATAACAAAAATGCTTTATAATTTTTTAAACTGATGAAGTCAAAAATTAAAAAATTAAACGTTGTTTAAGGCAGCGATTCTTAACAAGGGGGCCGCGAAAATATTAGAAATTTTTAAGTTTTTATATATATCTTTACAAATAAAAAAAAAAAAATATGTTACTAGTTTTTATAAGTGTACATTTGAGGCATTCCGCGCCAAATTGGACGGTTTGAAAAATTTTAATTTTTGATTCCCTTCATTTTTTGACATTTTTCTTACTGGTAAATTTTGAAATTTTTCACCGGTTTAAAAGATATTTAATTTCAGTTTTTCGCTCATAACTTCTTAAAAAATGGTCAATATTCAATTTTTTTTTTGAAATTTTTGCTTTTTTACATACTTTAAAAAAAATAATAAAAATATAATTCAAAGTGTTTTTATATGCGATTTTTGAGTTTTTTTTTCTAAAAAGTAAGTATGTAAAAAAAAAAAATTTCAAAAAAAAAAAAATTGAATATCGACCATTTTTTAAGAAGTTATGAGCAAAAAACCGCAATTCGATATCTTTTAAACCTGTGATCCAAATTTACCAGGAAGAGTTTTTTGATGGATACTAAAAAATGTCAAAAAATTAAGGAGATCAAAAATTAAAAATTTTCAAACCGTCCGTTTTGGCGTGGAATTTAATGACATCTCAATATTCTTAAACACGGTCAAACTAAATGAAAACGTTAAGCGCATAGGTAAATTTGACCAAAACAGACAGACAGACAAAATTACAAGTTGAATAAAACCGTGTAAATATTTTTTATAAATCTAGATTTACAATTTTTGTCCGAGTAATTACGAGTATGTTACCTAATGGTGAGGTGGAGGGTACTTAAAATATTTTAGGATTTTAAGGGGGCCGCGACTAATAAAAGGTTAAGAACCACTGGTTTAAGCAATAAGGGACGGTCAAAAAATAAAAATCTAGGCCCTTGGACCAAACTCAACCAAATTTTCTGCACATATTCAATGGGCTCCCAGAAAACTAAAAATGCAAAAACGAACCGACCAAAATGGGGGGAGGGGGGGTGTAGGGTCAAAAAATAAAAATTTAGGCCCTTGGATCAAACTCAACCAAATTTTGTATACATACTCAGTGGGCTACCTGAACCAAAAAACACTTTTTCCATGCACGATTACAAAACTTGACCATACTCTAAATGGTAAAGTAAAAATACATAAAAATTTATTGTTTCAATTTAATTTGTCTCCAAGTTTTGGAAAGTTTTCTGCGGATATACGAGGTATTTTCGTTTCGCCGATCGATCTTGCTATACTCCATCTAGCCGATACCTAGCTTAAGTTTCAAATTTCGTTGCTCTATTACTTACCGTTGCTTAGATTAGGGTGTAATCAAATTTACACATACCTACACATAAATAACTCTTTTATTAAAGAAATAATATCTTTTAACATATCCTGTTAAGGGCATCGTATTTTTTCATCTAAATTTCTAGAATTAGCAAAGTGAAGGTAATTTTTATCTCCTGGGCTAGAATTTTAACAATGAACTAACACTCAAGGAGGCGATCTCAATACTTTCCCTTATATTATTGTAGATGAAAGTAAAAATAGACTTTCCTCATGTGAGTAGTATTAATCCCCCAGGTTTCAAATAGAAGAAAAAAGTAAATTTGATTTTTATAAACCACGCATTTATCTTGTTTTGAAGTTATTATTCAATGATGTTTTTTCTTTCGTTGTATTGTTTCTTTTGCTCCCACTCTTTGTGATCAGACAGAAGAGATGCAGAGGCAAGAGGTCGTCCAAGTTCTAGATTTAGATCATGCGAGAGATTATCTTAAGTCTCGGCCTCAAGAGTTCTTCATCACGGATTTCATTAGTTTAATTACGCCACTTGTTTGCTAGTCATAACGTCTTTGATATTGAAATTGAATAATTGGCTCGGAATTAATAAAGGCATCAGCTATTTTTTAATGGCTTATTAGAAATATTATTGAAATAAATAGGAAAAATTTTAATATCAAGGGATTTTGAAATCATTAAATAGGAATATGTGTTTCATTTAATTATTAGAATCAGAGATTTATGGAATTTGAAGAATATAATTTTTTTTCCATGTTGCTTCTTTCATTCTTAGAGCTCAATCACTCACACATTTAATGAATCATCTGAAAGGAAAATGTTTAGATTGTTAGTTTGTTTTATGATGCCACTGATTTTTTTAACTAAACAATTTAATTTAATGCCAGGGGATGCTGTCCAAAAAAGTGCCATTCATTTTTTGAAATTTTAAGAAATACCAAACAGGGACTTCAAACCTTCTATCAGCACCCTTTTCGGACAATTATTCATTATAATTGACCCTTGAAACTAAGCAACAATTTTATTTCATTTCGAGAACCAATTTACTTACTATATTTGAAATAACAGAGAACTTGTCTCTTCTCAATTCATTTGAAAATTTAAAGATCCTCCTGAATTTATGAAAATACTCTAAATGTTTGAAATTTTAGGGATACGCCGTATCCATGAACCGCACGCCACTGATGTGGCTTCATATATTCCTACGTCTGATGGTTTACAATGTGCGATAAATAAAAAAACCCCATTAATTTATTTAATTACAAGCTTACGACTAAAAACACCTCCTTTTTTCAAAAATGAATAATTAATTTTTACAAAGGAATGTAAAAAAGTAAAAAATAAAAACGCCTCTTTAACTTCTGGATTTCGGTAGTTTTTCTATTTGCAAAGAATTTTTGAATCACTTGCTGTAAAATCTCCTGCCGCCTCAATATAGGAAACAAAACTAATACTAAAAATAATGTTGTCAAGCTCGTTCATTTAGAATCATGAAGAAATTTTTGAAACGATCGCCTTATTTGTTGGTTGAGAAATTATAAATAACTAATGTCCAATCTGACTTCACTTGAAATTTCCATATTATTTCTGCAGCAAAATCTGTTTTTTAAAACTTATCTCTCAAATTTCCAATACCAAGGCAGAAAAATATGAAGCAAAAAAAGACCTTTGTTAATAGAAAATATTTAATTAACTTTCTATTTTGGATTAAAATCTCTTTTGATGATAATGAAATATTTTTTCTCATGGTATAATTAGAAAATTAAATCTCAAGCTGAGAATTTTTAAAGATTTTCACAAAAAATTATAAAGCTATTTTTAATACGAAGTCGTTGCTTTAAATATAAATTTGAGAAGAAAGTGATTCACTTGATAGCCACTTACCCAGAAATATTTTTCGGGATAAAAAGGGTCAAAATTAAAAAAAATATACGAATTTCTTAAAAATTATAATGGTATGTATTAAAAAAAAGATGTTAATATATAATAGTAATATGAAATTCTAGTACAATTTTAAAATATATTTAATATTAATAATAAAAAGTTAATATATATATATATATATATATATAATTATAAACTAAACAAAATATTAATAAATACCCCCAAAATAGAATTTCTTAACTATTATTTAAGAGACTTTACAAACAACTTGTTTTTGTATTTATAATTAAAAAAAAAATTATTTTTCTCAAATAAATTGAAAATTAATAAACACACTATCATCAACATTTTTATAATGATAAAAAAATAAAAAATTTCAAAATAACCAAAATTTTAACTCAATTTTTAGTTTCCGGTAAAATGAATACATACTACTTCTAATTTTCAAATTTAAATCTTAATTACAAGCTACAATGTTCTGACACCCAGCCATTGTAATGGCACTAATAAATAGAGCCAGTTTAACGTTTGTACGAAAATATAAAAATATAAATAATTTCGAAAAATTGGATTGAAAGATTTATTATTTTTCAATCAACCCGTATTTATTATCAATAAATAATTTTTCAAAAATTGAAACTTTTAATACACCTTAAAAGACTCTCTACAAACTGGAAATATCTCGTAATTAAAATAAAAATTTGAAAAAAAAACTAAATAAATCGACAATTAATAGGTAACTTATATTAAAAATCTTTTATATAGACTGAATTTATAATAAGGATTAAAAAAAAAAAATATTAGTAATTTTCCAAAAATGATTGAAACATATAATAATACTCTATAAGAGATACTTATGTATTTTAATTTTAAATCCTTTGATTTGGTATTTGTATGAATAATTGGTGAGATTTTATTTGCATCTGAAAATTTTATTCTAGCTGACGCCTGATTTCTATAATTTCTATAATTTTTCTTTTCTATCAATAAACGATTGTGAATATTTTATTCTCCGAATGGCAGAGAGATAAAAAAGTCGGCCAAATTATCTAATTTCATTTTAGATGCAAGTGAGCGTTCCTCAGTGCAAGTTCAATTCTCCTGTTAATTTTCAAAGAAGAATTGTTATTTTCCAGAGCATCTAGTACGAAAAGAAGTAAGTACATGCTTCTTCTCATATATATATAATAATATATAATAATATTTCAATTATCTAACAAATTGAAATATTTTTTATATTTTAATTAAATTTATGTATTAATCGATAGACGGTTTAATAAATATTTGGAAGCTGTTAAAATTCTTCTTTTCACTTCCCCAAAAATTATTCATTTTCATTTTAATCAAAATAGTGAAATAGTAGCTCCACTCAACAAACTCATTAGAATGACTGACATCATAAATAAATGTAAATCCATCTAATATAAAAAAATATTTGAAAATACTATTTAATCTAACTTTTTTTGAATTGGAAAGATTTCTCCTTAAGACCGACTTTTTTATTTTTATTCTTTATATTAGCCTGGAGAGTTCTTTTGGAAAATTTAAAATTAATTTTATTCTAATATTTTTATTTAATATCTAGGTACATTATTTTTAGAAAATTTTGATTTTTTTTTCGAAAAATTTGTTTAGACTTTTTCTATAAAAATTATTGGTTCTTGTTTGATACCTACACACATTTGACATGCAAGCTTTAATAGTGAATTAGCTTTGATAATTAATATAGTTATATGTTTACATATCCTTCGGATATCATGAGATTATTACTACACATGATATTATTTTAGTAGGATTATAATTAAACATATGTCTAATAGTAAACAGCATAATATTTCAGATCATATATTTATTTTAGTTTTCCAGAACATTTAGGAATAAATAGAGTAAGATTATATTTAGAATATTTTTTTTTCATTGGAGGAAAGGATTTATAATATAACTATTTTTTAAAATTAGCTTTTGCATTAAAACGGTAGAAAGTCGGCTGAAATTTTGTTGAGTTTAAAATTTACTTATTTTCTACAGTGGTGAATGTCCTGACACTCTAGCCTTCTAATACTTACAATATTTTATAATAAAATTGTTAATATTTGTCATCTAAAAACCATGATAAAATAATGGACTGACTATCAAATCGAATAATAATTATTTAAGATGTTTATCTATTAAAATATCCTCAATAAATAGTCCGCTCGATTTAATTTTAATTAAGGGTCAAGTGACATTTTTTTGTAAGGATTAGACATATTTTTAATTTTAATCACGCAGATGCAAGAATTTATCAACCCTTGAAAATGGCCTCTAAATTTGAATCTATGTAAATCGTTTCATTTAGAATTTTTCAACTGGTCTAACCGAAAATAACATTTTAATTTAATTTTTTATTTATGCCAAAGATATATAAATCACAGATATTATTAAATTAATAACAAAGAAAATTCTTTAATCTCTTTAATTTTTCAAACCTTCAAACATAATAATTATCTATGAAAATAATATGTTATTTTAAAAATAATATTTTGAGGTTTCGGTGGAAATAATTTTGACTTTTTGATTTCTCATAATTTTTTTTTGGAATTTTTCTTTTAAACAAAGATTTTAATTATTTATTTCGTGGTCTAGTCCAGACGGAAATTAATTTTTTTTACTGTTTGTTTTAACATATGTACTTCTGAAAAAATACTTCTTTGTGGTCATACTTGGTAAAATAGTTTGTGGTGAGTTGTATTAAAAAATCAAAATTAGAAATTTCTCAGAATATAATTAAAGCAACTCTTTATTTAGGTTAGTTTTCGAAACTGTTTAGGAGAGTAAGACCTTCAATCCTATCAAATTCCGTTGTCTTTACTGGTAACGCTACACAGACCATATTTAATTAATGCAAATAAAATAATAAATTAATATAGGTACATTTCTTTTATTTAAATGACGGTGTATTTTCTGAAATTCTATAGTTTGTTCAAAAAATTTTCTTTTCTTTTTAATCAACATTAATCTAACTTAAGTATACGGAGAAGTCCAGGGCCCTTCAGACCAAATAACTCCTCTTTGGTTTCAAAAATAAAAACAAAATTGTATACAATTTATACATTTTCATCGAAAAATTTCTTTGGTGACTAATTCGGCACACTCTTTAGTTCACTTAGAAATCTGGGAACTTAAACCTCGAGTAGGGGGAGTCGGGTTAGCCGAGCCGGCTAACGCGCTGGACTCGCTTCGGCATCGATCGATTATGACGATGTGTTGGATCGGAAGGCCGAGGTTCGATCCTGGTTGGCAAATAAAAAATTTCTACCGGCTAAAAACTCGGCTCCCTCACTAACCCTACTAACACTTTACTTATGTGCTGTCTAAATGGGCTTTGTTCCCGGTGACAATAAATAAATAAAAAAAAAAAACTCGAGTAAGAGTTTTGAAAAAAAGCTAAATTTTTTCAAAATTTGAAAATCTCACCAGTTTAGCCTGATAATTAAAACGTTTACAGTTTAATCGAAAGAAGTTCAAGTACAAGTTTCAGTTTGGTTTTAGCGCAAGGATAAATCAAGCTTTATGTGCTGGGACACTATTTTTAGCTTCAAACTATGATATACGCCTATATCATTAAAAAGATCAAGTTCCTTGACCGTTTGTATTACACCAGAAAAATCGCAATTCAAATAGTTAACAAGGAATTTTCAACAATAAAATTGATGAGATATAAAAGCACTTAATCTAGGTAGTTTCAGTCGAAATTTTTTAATTTGCTATAACATTACCATCCTCGAGCTGAAGTTCAAACTCAAACCCAGCAATTCACTTTTCCTAGAACGGATTAACAACGTTAAACGAAATTCGACTATATCTATATTTAATAATATCCTTTTGAAGACGTATACTTAACTAATCCTATTGAATGGTATTCCACTCTGAAAAGACATCTTGAATCGATCCACGTCCATCATTTCCAATTGCAAGGTGGTTATTTCTGTTTAATTCTTAAGCGGAGAGGAATTCCCAAATGGTCAGTTGATTTGGATTGTCGCTATCTATCAGATCCTCTTCATCTCTATTTCGTTAGCTTTATGGACATTTTTTCTCCTAGCCATAAACAATGATCTATAACTAGACAGGTAATTAATCGGGCCTATATATCATCTGTCCGATTCGTTTCTCCTAAACATAGCCGATGGTCGCTCAAATCCTCGCTAATGATATATTCCCGATGTATTTATTAGAGTTTGTTTGAGTTCCACTTACATCGAGAGCCCGCTCTCCTCTCCCCTCTCTCTTTTCTTTGTAATTACATGCTGCTCTGATAAAATTTACAATGCTCTTATAAACGAGAGAAATTAAAATTCTCTTCGTTATTTATTTTTTATTATATTTTTTTTTCATTCTATCTTAAATCTACTATCTTCTTTATTTGATTAATGATTGGCGAGTCTCATAAAAATCCTCTATATGTATGTATGTTTGTATGTATGTATAGGTGTTCTGAAAATGATTTTTCTTAAACTTAATTGATTTTATGCGCTCTTTGTTCAATGACTTGGTTCTTTGCAGATTCATCTACCACAAATACAATTTAAAATTTACTCTTCTCGACACTTGTTTACGATTGAGATATGAAATTAAAGTACTATGTTTATAGTAAAACTATTCTTATTCAGGGATTCGAAAAAACATCAGCTAGTCAGTTGTGTCATGAAAAATATATTTAAATTAATTCGATTGAATTTATTCAGGATAATATGTTACTATTGTTAAAAATACAATACATCTTTATACTCCATATGGTAAAATAAAAAGGGGAGACAATATATACTTTTATTTATTAAAAATCATCACTAACACATTGGATTGAATAGTCGACAAACTCTTGTGATTTTCTTTAGAAATCCTAATTTTGCTTATTTCGGCAATTCTAATTTTTTAACTTTTATTTAAACGCTATACGAATTCCATACAAGTTTTCACTCAACTCGACGCATCAAAATCAACACTTTATCTTTAACCTCAAATCTAGTTTTATTAAAAGTTTGAATTACACTCGAGTTTCGTGCGATTCGACACCCGTATAGACACTTTTAAAACTTTTACCAAAACTTGCATAAAAACTTCTAGTTCTATTACAAGTCGTCTAGTTTGTCTATTAGAAGTCGGTTTTTTTAAATCATATTTATGGAAGAAGGTGTTAGAAAGTTTAACAGCCAGAAATAAATCTTTATCATGAGAAGAAGAGAAAAAATTTCATAGACTGGGTTGGAGTCTAAGGTACCTGTGGATGTGAGTCTTAGCAGATTGAAAGTTGTATACATGATGAGGTCCCAAGCAGGAAGGAAGATTCAGTCTCTAGAATATAAATAAACTAGTTTATAAATGCGTTTATATTATGTGTATTTAACATGACCATCAAGGGCGTTGATTGTTTGAAAATCTCGTGTTTTTACGGGGCTTTAATTGGGATTATTGATTCTTATTCATTAAAACAAACGTCATCTGTGTGTCTATAAAATGTGAGCCGGATACGAATTTTGAGGATTCAGTAACTTATATTTACCTAAATACTAGAAATCAAATATGTTCTCATTTGTCCTTAATAAAGAGAATGATTGAGTTTGTGGAATTTTTTATAATTTTTTCTGAATACCGACAGGCACAGAAATCACCTAAAAATTGCCATTTTGAGGCACTCTCATACCGTAATTTTTAAAATAACTTATATTATTATATATATAGTATATAAAAAAGTTAGCGTGATTTTTCTTAAAAAGATCTTTGCAGCTATACTTCCCACCTCATATTAATATTTTTTTTGACCCACCAAAAATTCGACTCTCCCGAAAATAATAAATGATTCGATTAAAATTTCAATATGATTTTTGATTTAGAGGAAAATAAATAGGTCTCTAAGTTAAAATTTCAGAGATATAAATCTCATTTAATTTACAATCTACGATGCTTTGACGTTTAAACACACAACAAATATTGCAGCGACCCCCATCGTTCCGTTTTACTTTTAAATGGAACCCCAAAAAGAGAAAGTGGGGGCCAGAGAATCGAGAGAGCTAGACTTGAATCATATCTATAATAGCTAGCTAGGGCACAAATTTGCAAGTCAGCTTGAGGTAAAACTTACATGGAAATGCATACTGTAATTTAGGCTTTATAGAAATGCATTTTATTTTGTAAAAGAGCATTTCAAGCAACATTAGACTTTCATATGAAGCGACACCATTATGAAGGTCATTGATTACAGGTATATATTATATATACTGACCAAATTTAAAATTCTAATTGCTACCTCTAGTAGATGACATGGAGGCTCAAATTATTATTAAGAAAGTGAGACAGCCGTTAACCACCATCGCTGCAATCAATGTCTGATGTAAAAGCGGCAAGCAATCCGAATCGTTAACACTTAATAAAGATGTTCTCAAGTTAAACATGTAATTAGGAGGTTTGGGGTCCCTCAAACTTAACATACAATACTCCCCGAGCACTTGTTTAATTATTATTCAACAATATTTACTTACTTTATCGCATACATACATCAAGTGATGGCCTCTTCTCTCTCTGTCTTTTTCACTCTTCAAATTCAAATTTTCATATCTTCCTTCCCATGTTTGAAAGACACTTGTCAGGTTTTCTCTTGAATTGTTGATTCTTCTTCTTCGTCTTTTTCTCTTCTCGCTGTCTCTTTCTCTCAAGTCTATAATTAAAATCTTGATATAGATATAATACCTGTGCTGAAGAGAATGTTAGAATCTAGAACCTGAATATTTTTATGTTCTTGGAATAATAAACCTTAAATGAATTTTATTTTAATTTATTTATTAAAAATTTATGTTTGCTTCGAATCTTAAATCTCATTTTCAAGAATAAAAATGAGAAAATTCTTGTAGATATGGTAATCAAATAAATCTTTTGTGATTGGTAGGTCAAAACTAAAAACATTTTGCAGTTTTCGCGTCTACAGGGTACTAATACTGAGTATGCTCAACAGCCTTCGAGATGTTGAAAGATAGAAAAATATGCATTTTATTTATTTATCCATTTTTATGATCTTCGTTTTTAAAAATTCTTTGAAATTAGATAAAAATCTATTTGGAAGATAATTCAAATTTTCTAAGACATTTTTGACAAAAATTAGCTAAATAAAACAATCATCTTTTAAGTCACTAAGAGAAATCAATGAGATTTGTTCTCTGCTTAATGCAAATAAATATAACATACATATAGGAGGTATATATAACGATATAACGAATATAAATATTCTTGGCCCCCACATCAAATTTCGGGCCCTGGACCCAAAATCTGAAGCGGGCCCCTTATTTTGAAATAAGTAAGTATGTGATTTTTAATGAAGTGGAAAAAGTTGGTCACCCTACGCCTAGAATGGGTTTTATTTTTTTATTCGCCAATCGCTGTGGCGTTCTTCTTGTGCGTTGTTATTTTAATGAAGAAAAAATATAGTGTACTGAGACAAGTCCTAAAAATAAAAAATAAATTATCATAAACTATAATCACATACATTTTTACTTTCCAATTATACTAAGGCTAAACGCGTAAACCTATAAATGAAAGCGAGAAATAATTTTACAATCAAACTTTATTTACATTAACATAATATAAAGTTTAAATTTATTTTTGTATCCATTGGAGTATAGTCACATGATTTCAAAAAAGTTACTGAATTGTATTAAAAACACCCTGCACTAAACTGTACAATTTTACCACGTTTTTATTAAGTCTCTTTCTTGTTTGTCTGTTCAGTACAAATGCAATCTATTTCTTCTCGATGAGCTAGGGACTTTAAAGTTTAAACATAGCTCAGAACTGGATAACAATACAATATAAACTCGTTTTCCTGTCTATATGTTTGTTTGTTTGTCTGGAACAAATTTTGCAATCGATTCAACGCAGCTTTACAACAATCCCCTTCAGATAGCTTACAATTCAATCCTAAAAGCATAGCAATTGCATACCCTACAGGCGTTGCCACGTTTAAAATATTATTATCGCGCGAGTTTTCGAAATTTTAATTAATGTATTGTATATAAGGAGTAGCAATTGTTTTCAATCAAATTTTTATTTACTTGTCGTAATTTGAAATGTATGAATCATAGAGTAAAGTTAACATGTTTTTATTAATTCGCTTTCTTGTCTGTATGTCTGTTCGGTACAAGTTTTGGATAGTAGTAAAAGTGTTAGTAGCTTTAAAATTTTTAAAGAAAATCAAGAAAACTTGGTCATCTACGAAATCGGAGATGTTATGGATTATTTTTATTATGTCAGAAGGGTTGTTTCACTCCTTCGGTTTCGATTCATGAAGGGGTGAAAAGACTCTTCTGACATAATAAAAATAATCCATAACACCTAGTAGACGACCAACTTTCTTGGTTTTCTTTAGAAAAAAACCATTATTTCTATTTTCGATTTTAAATCAATAAATTGGTCGTAAAAGTGAAAACTTTTTACTCTTGGAACTTTTTGTCCAAATTTTACTGATTTGGTAATTTTTAGTGAACAATTTAAGCTAGAAACTTGAAACTTAGAACAGAAATTGAATTTATTAATGCAAATAATAACACATTAATTCTAACAGTTTGATAGCTCTCTATTTGAAAATTCGCTTTTTCGGGCATATTTGGACTGGAGTTTTTGAAACTAGAAAGCTCAAATTATAATTAATTTTTCTTTATAGATATTTTTATAAATATTTTTCTGCGATTTTATGTTTTAGAGTTATGGGTACGAGAATATGAATTCAAACACCATTCAAATCAACAACAGAAAAAAAATCGCCCTGATCTTTTCAAACATTTCATTCCAAAATATAAACTGAGGGAATTAAATTCTCCGGTACTATTGGAAGCAATTCTTTCTTTTAATTTTTTTTCTTTTTTTAATCAATATCCAGTTCTTTTTTCTCTAGCAAACAAATATGAAAATTACACACAATTCAAATATATAGTACCTACAGTTACATGCACCTATATATATATATATTTTAGAAACACAGTTGGTTGTTGGTTGATAGGTATGTAGTACTGTTGATTTGGAAAAGAATGTATATTCATAAATTGAAGTAAAAAATCCCAATGGGATTAAATTAAATAATTCCTTAAATGAATAAAACCAATTTACATGCATTATGAAAATATGTTATAAATACATAACATCGTTCAACTTTTTGTGTGCAGCGATAACCTGATGGCCTGAGTTGGCAAAAAAATAAATTAACTTTTTTCAATGTTATTTAATCCTGGCTGCAAATAAAAATAAAAATTTTTACCTGAATTTTAAAATTTAAAAAATTGATACCACTTTTAACTACACAAAAAATTACGCAGCAACGCCCAATCCGTCATACTCCATACTAATAACTATCTATGGCAAAATAAATTTTTTATTTTGTTCCCAAGCTCATTTCTCATCTCTGTCATATAAATTTCATTAGATAACCAAAGGAGATGATTCTCTTTGTTCCACCTTATATTTATCGTTCTTAGAGTTCATTTGGCGAATTCATGGTACGAGTGAAACGACAGTAATGAACTTTGTCGGTGGGTCACCCAGCGATATCAGGTTTCCAAACAGACTTCCATCAGATAGAGGCGTCCTGCATCCAAGAGAAGGAGGGATTCCCCGGCAATTGGCAGGGTGCAAAATTACATCAATGCCTCCCTCAGGCTTTATCTCTTTTCCTCGATTGCCCTATTAGACCAAGGGTTCAAATGTCCTCCGCTACTGATGTTTACGTTTATTACTGTGACACCTTCACTGGCTCTGTTCTTAATGACTTCTTAGAAATTGCTATCTTTTATTGCTCTTGGACATGTTTAGAAGTTGATTAATTTATTTTGAACCAATATCTCTTTCTCTCAATTAAAGTTCTACTAGAGACTAGACAGAATCGAGATTGCTATCAATATAATATGTTAAATGAAAGAATCTAATAATAAAGTTCGAAACATTATATGCACATAAAGATACTTTCTCTTATTAAACTCCTGATGATTCGGGGAGAGAAATTAAAGAATTAAGAATAAACGCATATACAATTAAAGAGAGTATTGTGATACTATTTCGACAATGAAAGGTTAGGGGCCGTCCATAAATTACGTCATACAAATTTCAAGATTTTTAGCCCCCCCCCCCCCCCCCCCCGCTGTGTCACATTTTCATTGAACCCCCCTGTGTTGTGACGTCACACTCACTTTTATATCATAAAATTTAACAATTGTATACAGTTTTTTTTTACAAATTAAACTCAACTAAAGGGATTTAATTTATTTTAAGAATAATTTTTAAAAAAATTTTAATTTGCCTTTTGTGACATCCTAATTTTTAAGATCCCCGGGGCCTCCTGTCACGTTTTGGCATAAATCTGAGATGGCCCCTCCCGCCTTACTGTGTGACGTAATTTATGGACGACCCCTTAATGAAAATCCGATTTGATGCCGAAATATTTGTATTTTCAAAACGAAAAACTGATTAGATCTTAAGCTTTAGGGTCCGATCTGGTGATCTCGTTATTGCAGGTCTTACATAGGACCATCTTGAAAACAAGAATTACCTTAAATTATAAGTTAAATGTACATGGTAGGAAAGTCAGTCATAGGATTGATAATGATGTACGGAGTACTTCTTGAATAAGAGTTGAAGTAGGATTGAAGGTGGAAATGAGTGAATCGTTTTCAATTTTGGAAAATGAATAGTTTATTTAAGTTTAAATATTTTTTGGATGACCACCTTGTATTCAAATTTTGGACTAATTTGTACTTAATTTATTATTAATGACCACTTTATTCACTAAATTATTGTCTCCCGCTACTTCAAATATAGATAGATTGAAATTATCAGCCTTCTTTTATCTATATTAATTCTGGTTAAGGGATGAAGAAGATTAGCAAATATAACATTCAAACTTGTATAGGTTTCAGTTTTACCATATTTAAAACCTTAAGTACAATCGTTTAAACTTTAAAAGATAACATTTGATCTTTTAAACCATTTTACCTTATACTGAAGTTATTCAAAGATTTTGAGTGTTATTTGAAATTTGCTTCATTATTGATAACATGATAACCGAATTTAATATTAAACATATATTAACCTAGCGGGAATACTAATTTCTGAATATTAAAAAAGTTTTTAGTCAACGCTATACGAATACACCTCAAACAAAGAATTACATATATTATATTCTGTTAATAAAAATATTTTTGTGTCACTTGAAAAATTGTTATTAAAAATATATAGGTATAGAGAGTGATTACTTTAAATTGATTCGCTCTATTTTTCGATCTTAAACATATTTCTGGATCGTTAAAATATTTCGTTCATTCGTCACGAGTGAAATGTACAGATTGGTTCCAGCCAGAGATTCGTTGTTTTTTTCATCTTTTTTTTCGTAGTGTATTTGCTCGGTATCAAATCCCCTAGAGGGGTTTTATATTAATACGAACAGTGAGAAGTGGAATGTCTTTATCATTGACCATCCATCTTTTCAGGACTCAGTATAATTGGACCGCCAAAAGAAAAAACAGCCACTTTCATTCAGATCTCTTCAGAAAAATATTCATTTGATAAGTGAGCAAATTTGAATTGGTCGAAGGCAATTTGAAAAACTTGCGATTTAACGTGTAGGTGTAGATAATATATATATGTTCTTTTGTACCTATTTTTTGGATCAGATTAAAGATGTTTATATGATAAAAAATTTACAAATACAAATTTATTAATTTATTTATCCGACAAATCAGCTTCGTATTCAGTGTCAGCAAATGCAAATAAATAAAATTAAAATAACTCTATAAAATTATATATTTTATATATAATTGTATATGCATTTATCCCCATGACTTGAGAACTGAAACTTCATAAATTGGAGAAGTCCTAAACTATTCTTTCGCCCATAATATGTTTATTCTCATGACTTCAAAAAACTGGAGCTCACTCCCGGCCTCCTTCTTTCCCGACACTTATAATCTTCAAACCTATAAGTCCTGTGTGCACAGACACCTACGCCTCCAGTCTTTCGCTTAATTTCTCCTCCTCTTTTCGGTATTTCAAGACCTATAGGTGTTGCATCTTCTCGATTTCTTGCAAAAATAATCAATAAAATATATATGATTTGGCCATCTAATGACTTTACCAGACATTGCACC
Source organism: Forficula auricularia (assembly GCA_024734495.1). Lineage (NCBI taxonomy): Eukaryota > Metazoa > Arthropoda > Insecta > Dermaptera > Forficulidae > Forficula > Forficula auricularia. Next base: position 6,784,428 of record JALMQS010000085.1, on the reverse strand, counting down.
CCTTGCTCCATTTTAAGACTGATTTTTGCATTGATAGTTCTCTAAGGCTTTAAAGGCTAACGTAAAAATTTTAACTCCTCTCCCTAATTTTTGGTCTGATTTCAACTAAAATCTAATCAGCTCTTAATCTCAATATAAAATATCTAAATTTAAAATTAGGTTTTGATACCTTAGTTGATTTTTATCCTAGAGCGCACACAAAATTTGATATCATACCCTTTTACCCACTAACAGGAATTTCCCCAAAATAATTAATATCTCTTAAAATATAAATTCACTATACGAAATTTTATTGTAGACATAAATAAACACCGTAAATACACTCAATTATTTTTATCAAAATAATGTTAGCTGTTTTTGAGATATTTTGAAAACAACAACTTTTTCATGCTCAATTAGAATAAATACTTCACTATACCGCAAATCACAAAGTAAAAACATAATTATTTTTACAGTGAAAGCAAAGATTTAAGTATCTTTTTTGGGTGTCTTTTTTGAAAAATGATGGAAATTATTTCAAAAATCAACCCAGATCTAAAATATTAATAATTGAATTTATCTTTAAGGACAAATCATAGATTTTAGAGAAAATATTTTTACATTGCATATCAGAGAGGTTTGTCCCCTTAGGAATCGAACCCAAGCGCTAACTAAGCTTGCCGGGCCGTTAGCCAAACCCTTAAGACGAATCTCTCTCCGATATGCAACATATATAAGAATTATAACTAAATAATTATAACTAAATAATTCTTATATGTATGTAGTGATTCGTCTTAAGGGTTTGGCTAACGGCCCGGTAAGCTTAGTTAGCGCTTGGGTTCGATTCCTAAGGGGACGAACCTCTCTGATATGCAATGTAAAAATATTTTCTCTAAAATCTATGATTTGTCCTTAAAGATAAATTTAATTATTAATATTTTAGATCTGGGTTGATTTTTGAAATAATTTCCATCTTTTCAAAAAAGACACCTAAAAAAGATACTTAAATCTTTGCTTTCACTGTAAAATTAAAGAACCCCTCACTGTAAACTTTTTTCAGTTTAACCTGATTTTTTACTATTCCTTTCGAGTTGAAGGGAGTGAAAAATCTTTAGTTATAATTCTTATATATGTTGCGTATCGGAGAGAGATTCGTCTTAAGGGTTTGGCTTGCATATCAGAGAGGTTCGAACCTCTCTGATATGCAATATAAAAATATTTTCTCTAAAATCTATGATTTGTCCTTAAAGATAAATTCAATTATTAATAATTATTTTTCTTAAATAAATTGCCAAGTTCAATTTGAAAAAGATTTTTACTTTATTCTTAATATCATCACATCCTCCAACTTGATAACAAATTCCTCAAGCTATAGTAAAAATTTGGAAAATAATCAAGATAGGTTTAGTTAAGTAAACGCGCCTTAATTTAAAATCCTTACTCATTATTTTAAGATAGTGGGAGAGCTTGTTTGAGGTCCGAAAGATTCAATCTTCTTTAGGATTTACACCAACCATATAAAAAGCAATATACTCTGATAGCCAATAAGGAACTAAAAGTTAACGAATTCATTAAGAGGTTAAGCAATTGAAACTGAATCTGAGCCAATTCGGCTCACTATAAACACTTGCTACCGATTTTCAATGGAGGATCATCAAAGGAAAAACGAGATTGAAATCCCAAGAATTTCGATTTTATTTACTCTTGCAAGAATAAAGCGATGAGAATGAACTTTGCGGACAGTGCGGGAGTGCGTGGGCCGGGCCAGGCACCTTGACCATGGTGGATATTGCTCCGTTGTTTGTGGTTGAGCCAAAGTGCAATCAACCTGGCAACTGCCGAAGAACAAATCGCCAATGGAAGGAAACAACCGATCGCCCCGCCACCCCGTGGGAAGAAGGTGCAAAGTCACAAAACGCAACACTGATTATTTTTTAATAATTAATTCCAAAAGATAGCTTGATTTTTGTTTTATTTTAAATAAAAACAATGGCTCATTGTATAGCAGGGCGGTTTAAATTGCCTCAATCGCTGAGTAACAGACACCGTCGACCCAGTAACATATTAACAAATTGCGCTAATGGAATTTCTTAACATTAAGGAGAGGCAAAATTAGAAACATACGATAAATATATGATAGCATATAAATAAAATTCAATCTGGCATTTTAAAGAACAGACTGTGAATGTTAGGTTCCTGTGTTAAGATCCCACTGAAAAATGAATATCTTACGCCATAAAATAATATATTAAAAAATAAACTATTGTATGACCAACCCACGGTTATTTAATTAGAATTCAATATTTTATTAATTTTTCAAATGAGTATTCATAAATTTATTAAATATATATGATATTAAATAATAGAAAAACGAAAGGTTAATGCATTCAGATTTAACGAAACTCTACTCTTAACCATGATAGAATCATAAAACATTCTAACATTCTTTCAACATAATCATTTTACTCCCCTCATTGGTTAATGTTGAGATGTAAGAATCACAAAAAGAAACTGATAATTTACATACCAAAATACGGACACAAGATTCACTTCTCGATGAACGTGGCAACGCTCTTCTTCATCATATTCGTTGATAAAGAAAACATTTCTAAATTAATAATTGAGCTTGTTATTTCTTAAATTCACTCATCTAAGATCGAAGTTATCTATTTATCTATCTATTTTATATGATTTAATAGAGACAATTCGTGAGATGCCAAGGCAAAAAAATTAAAAAAATTATACATATAAAACGATTACTGTCCTTATGGAATTCACTCGAAATTCATCATTATTATCAATTTTATTGATATTCTTAAAAAAAAAAAAAAAACTGCACAAACTTGTTTGAGTAATTTTGTGATTCTTATAGATTTTCGGCTGCTGAAATGAATTTATTTTTTGAGTATCAAATCACATTTTTTCGCAAAGCAACAATTAATATTCCTAAGGTATATCTTAACCTATTTCGACTCATAAAGAGAAATGCCATGGTTTCGCTCAATTTTTTTAATCAATGATTATTTTGGGAAGGGGCAAATATTTTGAGGGTCGAAAACAAAAAATATTTTTTTCAACTTGGGTTGTGAATTATCTTTATAAATATCTCTTTATGTAGATAATTAGCCTAAACCTTATTTATTTGGAATTAAATGACGACGTGAGAGAGGCTCAAAGTGGCCATTTTTGTATCACCCCAATTTCAACGAAACTCTTAAATTTAATTTCTGAAAAAATACTTGTACTTTCTTCATTTTCTTCTTTTGAACGACAAATAAGAACAAATTTGAACTCTCATGTATTTTGGAAGATATCAATTTGATGCTGCACTCTGGGCGAGCCGAAATATTGAATTCATGGAGAGCGACAAGTCATTTATCTAATAGTACCTAATACTTAAATCCTAGTTAGGGAACTCTCGAAATACGAGTCCGACTCGAACTTGGTCGGTTTATTTCTTTAGTATTGTTTTTATTTTTTATTTTTTAAACAAATATTCAATTCTTGCACAACCCCAATTAACTAATTAATATAATTATGTTTACCGGTGGTTTGGATAAAAAAAGTACCATACTCCTTACAAGGTATTCATCTACCAAAAACCCTCTTATGTATCTATATTAATACAAAAGTAAAATTCCCCCTTTTCTATCATTGTTTACTACTGATTGCCTACCATTTATTTCTTTATTTTTTCTTTCCAAGCCTTCCACTTTTGCTTTCCGGTCGTCATTGGATTTTAACGCAAATTTCTTTATTATGCGATGACAAATTACTAATGTCGTTTTTCACGATATGTAGTACTTTTGTCACTTATTGCATTATAAAAAAGAAAAAGCTTTTGCTGACAATGATTTATTCCAGTCGTTAAACAGCTCAATCATCAGAAGAAAGAAAAAGGACCCCAAGGGCAGGCAGGCCATAAGGCGCAACGGATTTGTCCTTAACTTAATATCAAACCACTAGCACAATATTTATCATCATTTTCTTCGGTGTGCATTTATATCCACATGTACACACAGAAGCAACAAGTTTGCTCGATGAAATATTCGCTCCGATTAGATCCACTCAGCCTTCGATCACATTAACATAATTATTGCCTTATAAATTCCATTGGATTTCCCTGGATATAAGAGACCCCATGGTACCTGACTAAATGTCATTGTTCATGGCGATTTTTATCTTCTGCTGAGTGTGTTCTCGGCACTCACTTTTGGCTCGTTTCCATTTTTTTTTTTTTTTTTTGAAATTGATGAGAACAGCAAATTTGTTCCACCTCCACGCTTGATCCATTTTACATATTCTCTAGAGAAGATGTTAAGAGAAGAATACAAATATTCTTAAACATCATTGTCAAGGTTAAAAAGTGAAAGATATATGTTTGTGTTGATTCGATGGAAAGAAGTTTAAAATGCATTCGGAGGAAAAATGCAGAATAAATACATTTTCAAGTTAATTTATTTTATACTTTGGGCACTTTTATAGTCAACTTATTACTTTCACATACATCTAAATCATGTAATGATTCTTTAGAATATAGTAATGTGAAGTATTGCGATCGACTGCCGGGGTCCTGACTCTGAGAGCTTCTATCTCAGAGATGGAAAAAGTTAATTTCACTTTGTGAATTCTAGATGGAATGAATCAATGCCCTAAATAGTTTGAAACCAGATTTAGAACATAAAACCGGATATTATATAAACAGAAATCATTCCCAATCATATTTCTTTTGAACTTATCCTAAAGGAAAAAGGAGATAAACCGTATTTAAGGTTAGACTTGGACATATAAATACTAAAGTTTTGCAAGTTTCATTTTCTGATTGTCAAGTTTCTGCCTGTAATAGTAATATTTTTAAAATCTTAATGCCTAGTGATAGAGGATTATTCTAATACTCTATGCATTCCCAATCAATCTCTGCGAAGCAAACAAGACTGAAACTAGAGCTGATTTTCTCCAATAGAAACTAAAACAACAAAACAAATAAATGGAAAAAAAAAGAAAAGAAAAGTACAAAGTATACACACTAATCAACAATCAATCAAGATAGGAGTGTCATTCGAGATCGAGATATATGAATTAATAATTACTTCTAATATAATAGCCCCAGTGGCGATATCTAGTAGCAGAAAGTTATCGGGGAAACCAACTTTATCCTCCCGTAAGAATATTATATTTTCTTCCCCAAAATATTTTATTTTTTTATTTTGGGATGTGAAACAACTTAAAAATATCTCTAAGTAGAATTAGGCTAAATCTTTTAAAATTTATTTGAATTTATAATGATGATATGAGATAGGCCTAAAGTGGGCATTTTTAGATGATTTTTGTATCACCCCAATTTCAATAATGTTCTTAAATTTAAATTTTTGGCGTCAATGGCCTCGTAGCCGACATGCCAATAAACAAACAAAATTTAAATTATGATTATGATTGACATGATTATAGCATACAATGAAGGTGAAAATCTATCTCTGTAGGTTTATTGTTTAAGATTTAATGGCTTCTAGTGTATCCCAATGTCGAGGTCGTTGACTAATTTTTAACTAGTATATAGTATTTTATTATTATTTATAAGAATTATAATCCAATTTAGGCCCTATTCTTTCTTTTATGCCTATTAAATCTTGAAATATGCAAATTACCTCTGATAAAGTTCTTCAGAGGATTTTCTTTCTCAATCTACTTTTATTCCTCTAAAAAAAGGACTTAAATCAACAAAACAGCTGGCCATTTCGAAATTCAATAAATCCAATTTATCCGTCCAGAGCACAAAGATAGAAGAGGGAACGGACGAAAGGGCGGGTTACTGGTATTTTTCAATTTTCTTTCCGGCTCTTATTTTGCGCCCCTGCTTTCGACAGATCTTGATTATGAGAGGGCTAAGAAGGGGTTGCAGAGGGAGATCTCTAATCTCATTTAAACAAGCAACCAAATCAACTCGCCATCTTTTTTCTTCTTTTCGTTCAGCGAAATGCTAATCAGTTTATAAAATGAGAAAAAGAAGAGAAAAATCCAATAATATCTAAAGGCGTTTCCTTTCATCATATTTGATAAATTTTTATAAATATATAACAAATAATCAAATTCGTATTTTCATTTTGAGAAAAGTCTTTTAGCCCAAAGAGAAGATATAGAATATAAATGAGAGAAGGATTTATCACAATCCAACTCAATATAAGCTAATTTAACATCAACAAGGGTAAATTACTGAGTAAGGGCTCTTCTTCGGAGAACAGGCTTTACGAATATAATTTTCTTTGAGCAGTGAGCGTATTGCTAATTTATTTTCAGATTTCTTCGTGACTTAAGCAGATCACAGGAATTTATTTCACCCCTGCCTCGTTGGTAAATTGATATAATTTTATTTCCATTAATATACAACAAATAGATCTTTTTATTAATCAAATTATAATTTATTAAATTATATATTCTTTAGTGTAGAGTCCCATTTTAATATTTCTCGTGAGTCTAAAAATGTTCTCTGGGAGAAGATGTATTAATAACTTTCATTCCAGTGTGTTACTGATATTTATTTATCTAGTTTGAATATAGAGGGTTTGGATAATATTATAGTTGCCTTATTTTTAAATTTTTAATAAATAGTACTTTGGTTATTTATTTATTTATTTTTTGTTAAACTTCTGAAATTTAGTTTTTAAAATCTCTCGAATTGAAAGTAAGTCTTAAAGACAGTAAATATAGTATTTTCCGTTTTATTAATTATTAAAAATATAAAAACAAACGGCAAAATATAATTTCGTTTGTTATTTTTTGAAGATATTGCAAAATGGTCCAGTCCCCTTGTAGTTCGAGGTGGACCTCTGGGAAAAGAAAAAGAATAATAAGAATTGAAATAATTTTCCGGAATTGGGTCAGAGTCGAAGTTATCTGTGGATACGGGTCTTGGAAGACTGAGCTTATATATCACAGGGAAGAGAGATAAAGTTCCAACCCCTAGAATTCATAAGAATAAATTATTTGGACAATGCCTTTGTTTGGTTAGTATTTAATCCCGAAGGGGTTTTGACTATTTGAAACTCGTGTGTTTCTCGGAAATTAGGCTTGATCAGATTTCAACCCAAAATTAATCAATCTTACAATAATCTCTTTTTTTGATATTATTATTGGTTTTGAGCTAGACAAAATTTGTCCAGAGCAACAATCATTAAAAAAATGACTTTTTTTTATTCAGGAGACCATGAAACGGGATCTGAACAAATCTGATTTTTTTCTGCATGATTTCTCTAGATACTTCCCTATACTATGTAACCCATAGTAGAAAAAAACATAACAACAACAACAACAACAAAAATTCACAACTGTTTTTATGCTTCTGTGATCGATTCTAAAGAATCTTTCTTGTAGACAATTCGATTTCTGTTTCAGTTTTTATTAATATTTTTTCTATAATGTCACCACTCACCACTTTAATCAATGAGAGCGATTATAGGTACACTATTAGCTAAAATTTATTTCATCGGGGGTAAAGTCTGTGGAAATACATTTTGTCTTTTTTGTAACCCCGTAAGTATATACAGATTTGTTTTGAAATACCTTAAGAAATAAGGATCCATCGGTATTCAAGTCAATTTAAGCTAGCTTAATGGTAACAAGTACCACCATTGTACGTATCTTTGACTACCAGTTAAATTTTTTAACCGCCATCAACTCAAGTTAAAGTTGAATATGGCCGCAGTCTGAGAACTATTTTGATTCTTATGACTAAATTGTTGTTTATTCCAAAATGTACTTACATTACAAACATACCCGACAGTTAACTGATTTATTCTGATCTATTTGACAGTCAAAGATATTCTGCACAATGACATGAGTTACACAAACTAAGCTAAAGGGTTGCGATGTGAGGAGAATATAAAAATATAAATTTCTTAGTGAAGCGAACTGAACATATGGATAATTTGTTTTGAGCATATTTTTCACTGTCATTCTTGATTAAAAAAAACAGTGATAATCTCTTGACATTAGGTACATCCTTGTTAATTCCTCTCCCACATGTACTGAGCTTTCAAATTTGACTTTCACATTTATTTAGATAATATATAGCTACCACTTAATTAATACCTGAAATATGTTCGCTAAAAGTTAACTTAAAAGCAATTCCTAACTACCTTGTGACTTCTGATTTTGTTTTCCATCATGTTTTTTACATTTTTTAAATATGCTTCTAAAAAGAATTAAAAAGGAGTTTTTGCTGAGAGTAGCAAAGGTTTTAATTAATAAGTAAAGAATTAAAGATTGTATCATACGCTAAATATACATGAGTCATCCTAAAATAACCAATATAATTGAAAATTATTAAATTATAAAAAAAACTTACTACTCGAATTGAAAGATTAACTTAAAATTTATTATGAAAGTTCAAAAACTTAAATATAGGCTTATCCCAGATATTGCATTTCTGTACAAGTACGAATAATACTATATATAATACTATATATAAGAGCATAGATTAATTTGTAACAACGCTGAGAGAAATTTCTTTAAAAAATTTCTCTCTGCCTAGAATCGAACCGACGAACTCTTGAACTAAGGGCATCAGCTTTAGCCATTACACAAATGCAACATTAATATTATTTATAACTTGATTTCTGTTACTAAAACTATGTATTTTTGATTTAAACTTTGTGTGAGATAATATTGTATTCATTTGAACTCGAATGAAAACGAAAAAACACCAATAGATTTTAAATTAAGAAACATTAAATATATATATTAATTAACCAGGCAAATTTGAAATATAATTGTAATTTGGACTCGAATTTTGAAATGAAAGACTCCAATTCATTTTAAATTAAGAATCATTAAATATATTGATAATTATTCCTCCTCCCCCCCCCCCCCTCGCCACTCAAAAATTAAAGAGGCGAAACTTTAAAGAGACGATGTATTTTCAGTAGTTTACGGGTATACATTTGGAGTGTGGTTTTTTAAGAGGAATACAATTTTTGGACCGAGACTCTGCCCGCCAGGGCACCAACCCGGAGGGCTGAGCTTCGAGGACGTGCCGAAGGCACGCACAAAAAGCTCGTAACTACACATGGAGTAACGCTCTCTAGGATTGTTGTGACTCTCAACTCTTATCTTATCCCACTGGAGTTATTTTCCTGAAGTCATTTAATCAATTTTGTGTACGCAGAAAAGTACAAGAATGTAAAGCATTTGCAGTAAAGAATTATATGTATATAGCGACCATGTGCCATGACCAAAACTTACTTGGAAACTCTTAGATACAAATGATGTATAAATTGTTGTAAATTATTAATTTTTAACCATAAATTTTTAAGAATCTTTCTATTAGTACAATTATTCGACTTCTGTCTTAAAGACTCTATTGTTTACTTTCAGCCATATTTAACAAAGCTAAAGTAACTTTTATAAACTTTAAGTTAAAAGACCCTTAACTGTGAAGATCCTGATAGATATATGTATTGTAATTTATTAACCTTCTTATTATAACTGAATGTTCAAGTCGGTGGCCAAATCCCAAAAAATTGATCAAGCGTGCTTATATCTCAGCAATGATAAGCTATCGAACAATGAAATCTGAAATTTAACTTAAGTATCGGCTAGAAGAAATACAGCAAGGTTTTGGTTCAAATTAGTCAAATCAAAATATCTTTTTCTTTTGGAGAGTATCGCTTTGGTGTACTAATTCGAAATGGGAAAATTTAGGACTGTGATTTCAAATCAGAGGATGTTATAAAATAAGTCTCGTAATTCACATTCATATGTTTTTTTTCAATGATAAATTCCATCTATATCATATATTTATAGTCTATTAGTTTATTGTAATTATTCAGTACAAATTGAAAGTCTTTTTAATTTCTCCAATAATTAAATAAGAAAAAATTCAACTCTTTCATTCAGTTTAACTAGCAAATGAAAATACAAAAAAAGATCAAATCTCTATTCTAATTAAATATAAATCTTGATTAGTATGTATTATTCAATAACCTTTGATTTATTATCTCTTTTATTATATATATTTAAAGTGCTTTATCTACATTTCATTGCGTCGTAATTGTAGTTTGAATGATGAAGGTATCCTAGTCTCTGAGCTGAAAGTTAAATAAACAAATATATAATTATTTCATTTATCTATTTATTTATTTTAATTAGCATTAAAATATTTATATGGGCAGTCGGGTGTCCAAGATGGCTAAGACAGTGGCTCGCTTCAGCATCGTTGATGACGATAATCAAGCGGGAGGCCCACGTTCGGGCCTTGTTAGCGTATAAAATTTCTACAAGTTAAAACTCGGGTCCTCACTAACACTACAAACATTTTACTTATCTTTAAATGGGCTGCATTCCCGGTGACAATAAATAAAAATATATATAAAAAAATGTACTTACATGTAATTTTTACTTTCACATTTATTTATTTTGTTTTTTTGCTTAAATCGAATTTAGAAATGTAGGAAAATCATTTCAAAACTATATTTTTGTTTTGCAAGTATTCCTAAAAAAATGAAAAGATCTGCGATGAACAATTTGTTCGAATAATCTTATAAGATAAAAAAATATTTAAATAGAATTATTGAATTTAAAAATGTGAATAGTCAATTTCAAATTAGGAAATGTCCTTTTGAAATCTAATTAAATTAATCTTATTTTGAAATTCATTATGAAATTGCTATTATTCCTAAATTTAAACTGATTATTCTCATCTAGATGTTGATTAATCCCATTTTGAAATTGGATAGTTCTTTGAAGTTGAAAAAGTATAGATGAACCACTGACTTAGTGTCTAAATGGCGAATTTATAGTGAACATTTAAAATGAAAACTCCTGAAAAATAGTATTGTATTTATTTTTATAAAAGTTCAAATAACGATGGTAGTAGACTCAAAATTTTTTAAGAAATCAGCTATTGCTTCCGATTATATTTTTGGAACTCAAGCCTAATTCCCAAGGGGGTGATTACAACATTTCTGATAGGTAATAAAAATTACCCATGACAGATCAGATTTATAGAAGACAATCCCTCATGATTTCCTAAGTATTAATGTTTCAGAAGACACACTCTTTATTGTCTCCTTTCAATATTAATTTTTCTCTAAAGCTTTGTCCCCCCCCCCTAAATTGTTCTGCAGGCGACTTTTGGTGAAATCTTTGAAAAAATTACCTTTTCTCTAATAATTTATTAAATAGCTATTCATAGAGAGAAGTGCTTGAATGTTTTTTTCCAGCCCACCATTGAAGAGCATTCAATTCACTCACCGATAGAAATAGACGAAAATCCTTGTTCAAAACAACAAACCATAGTGATAAATATCTCGATGATGAATAATTTATTGTATTTCTATTCATTGCATTTTATTTTTATTTTTTTCTTCAATATTTGCAGACCGTATTTTGATGAAATTTAAGAGCCTGGCCTGTCACTCGGCTTTATTATCGTCTAGGATTGCTTGTTGGTCCAACTCATGCAATTCATTGACTCGATCGCTGTTAAACTGATACTTTATCGGCGATATTTATGTCTATCGGACTGTTGGCATTCCATAAACCATATTAGGCTATCTGCTATAAAAACAAATGGGATTCATTATGCTGCAACTTTGAGCGTGGCTAGGGAACCCAATTGTTTCACCATTCTTTTTTTTCCTGTTTATTTCAATTCATTGATATTATTTGAGTATTTGTCTAGGATTTGGAAAGCTGAAGGCAGATCTAGGAGAGAAGTGGGTAGAGAATGTAATTTATGGGCGATGTGATGTCACTTCTTTTTTGAATAGGGGCCCGTGGTGGGCCCCACCTTAGGGGACATGCATTCTAACGAGAGTGGGGTCTGTATTTTATTGACTAGACTTGAATACAATCGCACTTCTTCAGGAGATTTCCGCGTTGTTCGCTGTCCAACAACATACACACTTTCTGCTCGTTATAGACTCCATTTTCATTTTTATTATTTTTATTTTCTTTCGGAAATTCAAAAGAATGTTGGTTTCAAGTAATTAGAAAGGTATTCTTTGTAAACAATTACGAAGCGGAATTTTAAGATTCATTTGCGTATATATTATAAGTTTCTTTCATTTTATTCTTGATGCCTGAATTTTTTTCATAATTTATTTATGAGGCTATGACCGCTATAGTCGACTAACCGATAAAATTATAATTTTGGTTTATCTTCAGAAATTAATTTCTAATATTTTTATCGTCCACTTTTCAGTTGGTCGGTAATAATATTAGTAATTAATTTCCGCAGATGGAGTGTAGGGTAGGCTAGGGGTTAGCATATCAGCCTGCTAACCAAGTGGACCCGGGTTCGAATCCGACTCGAGGCATCCGGCTAAAACCTGACCCCGGGGGATAGAGACAAATTTAATAAAAAATAATTATTATCGTAAATTGGCTTATGGCTAGAAAGGCCGAAAAGCCAAAAATAAAAAAAATAAAAATTTCCGCAGATAAAAAAAATATTATAATTTTGTGGGTTAGTTGCGCTCATAGCCTCACATATATTTCAAATATTATTATTGATTTAAATATTTTTAAAATTGCAAAGATACTAAATTGTAAATAGAGGAGAAAGTGAAAACTTTTCAGGACATGGTATGCTTTTTTATACCTTTGTCCTAAGAATGTCAATATAATCAATGAAGAAATTAGGTTCCCTGCATTTTTTTTAACTGAAAGTTATAGATATAGAATGCTCAAATCTAATCACTTCTTCGCATTAAAAAAAATTACAGATTTTGGCACAACAACGAACTTTTTACCACTATCATGGCTATCGGAATCCAAACAGACAGATTAAAAATCATGATTGAAAATGATTTTTTTTCACGTTTCAGACATTTTTAAAAACAATGATCAAATATATTTTATATAAATTTATATTTTTTGCATGAATTTAATACAAGGACCGCCAGGCAAACAGGCTTCATTATTATCTATATGTTTATTTGCATCAAACGGAGGAGAAGAATCTAATTGATTTCTCTTTAAAAAAATTCCTGATGAAAAAAATCGTCACCTTTTTTTTTTAATCCTTTTGAATAATTATGTTATCCTGTAATTTTTAATTTCACACCTCAGTCTACAACTACAAAGCTGAAAACAATGTATCTTCTATAACTTTTCACCCCTTTGATATAAAACGCGTAATAATTCATGAAAGTAGTTTAGTATGAGTGCTTTAGAAAAAATATCTTGGCTTCTTTAGAATAATTAGTTTGGATGAGGATGAAAAAGCCACGTAACACTCTATTTAGGAGACCCACTCGCATATAGATGTAAAAAAAAATAATTTTGAATTGATTTTTCGAAACAAAAGAAATCATTCCCGTGATATTAATTTCAGATAATCTCTGCCTAATATTGAATTGAATAAATGAAACACACTTTATAATTAACATAAACTTGAAGCTTCCTTTGTTTCTAAACTAGATTAACACAATATCTGTGTATGTCAAATATTTTTATACTTTTACAAGCGACAGATGCATTCACTCAGCGGTTGCCCATTGTAAGATAAGAAACAATAGCTTTCAACATTATCTTCCCTCCCACCTGAGTTTATATTTTTTCAAATTGTTTCTTTCTCCTCATATCATATCCCACGTAGGTGGTCAAAATGTCAAAAACCGTTGGCTAATCATAAGAATATCCCAACGGGGTGTCACCTAAGAGACCACAAAAGTGGGACTCCCGTCAAAAGAAATTAGCCCATTGGTTACCTAACCCTTTCTATTCCGGGTCCCTGCACGAGGGTGTCATATTACTTTCCCAAAGGTGGCACTATTCAAATGCCATTCTAAATAACTGCTATTATAGCTATTAATAAATGAAAATTTCTGATCCATTAAGTGGCTACATGTTTTTTTTATTCACTACTCACTAAACCGTTACCGTTAATATTAACGATGTAATTTTGTATTCAAATTGGGGTTTTACAATTTTTTTTATTAGTTATATTTATATATCATGCTATTATTTTTCTCATTATATTTCTCACTGCCTCAACTAGAGGACTCGGCAGGGCGCATCGCCCTAGGCTAATTTTAAAGGGTGTCTAAGAATAAAGATAATTCTAAAAAAAAATCGAAATTTAAATTAATTTTAAGCAACATGGTGTCTTTCCAAGGTGAAACATTTTTTCTTGTTGAATTAAATAAATGCATGATGAGTTTAAAATAAATAAATATACTATTTAATAATATAGGGGAGAGTGCTGTACCTTAATGACAGTGTGCTTTGGATCACACTTTAGTTTTTTATCAAATTCTTCGATATACGTGATTTTAACTGTACTTAGTAACTCTTTACTCAGTATAGTACAAGCAAGTGAGAGAGTGATTCAAAAAGGGATTTCATGTAACAATTTCGTCGTTTAGTTGTAACTAAATTAGATAATTATTTTATACCTTTTACTGCATTTTATTTGATTTTTGAGTTCTTATTATTTGATTTATTGCATTCAATTTTTTTGAAGTCGGTTTTATTTTTTTTTATAAAAATTATTTTTTAAATAGATAACACTGAAAATTTTACCTAGATACACATACAGATGTTTCCAAATACCCAACTAAATAATCAAAAATGTATCTAGATAGTTGTACCCAGTTACTTAACAACAGAAGAATCTGGAAATCTTTAAGTTTTTTGATATCGGAGGGCGCGCCTCTGGTTTTGAAATCAAATTTTCAAAATTGTGACCTTCTCCGAGAAAAGGGACCTAGTGTGTGAAAATGAAGTTTGAGAAAAACGCATTTAAAGTTTCATAACGCATTATCACTTTGAACACACCTTCAGTTGGGAGATGCGATTTGGTATGGTTAGTTATGATTGTATGCCGACTTTGGTGACGTCATGCCTATGTGGTGACGTATTTTTTGTAAAAATAACTATAAGAAAGGAAAAGAATAAAGTGACGCTTCAGTCTTGTGCCAACTGTATAACGAGTGTTATCAATATCTCAAAAGAATCCACTCTTAAGTCCAAACCCGTTTTTTGACACACTAGGTCCCTTTTCTCGGAGAAGGTCACAAGTTCATTTTGTACATTTTTATGGGGTAAATAAATTTTTATCAGAAATCTAACTCATTTCATCTTATTCTACACCCTTTTAGGTACCAGAATCCACTCTTAAGTCCAAACCCGTTTTTTGACACACTAGGTCCCTTTTCTCGGAGAAGGTCACAATTTGTATTTAATAGTCACAGATAGCTATATCATACTATACGATTTTTCCTCTCTTGAATTTAACTACCTCATTGCGAAGCTTAGCTTTCAGACCCAGCTTTTATTTCACGACTCTTTAACTTTTCACTCCATAAGGTCCAAATCGCTCTCCAAGCATTCTCTTGCCACATTGGATGCAATTAATTGACTTATCAGATGATATACCTAGCTATCGATTCATAAAATGATCAAATTTGAATTCCACTTTACATATCTATATACATATAGAAGTAAACATTTTTTATCTCTCTTAACGTGATCAAATCTTTTTTTAGCTTTGATCACGTTGAGTCTTAGATAAATTATATTTGCGTAAATTAACCCTTTTAGATTCCCTGAATAGATTGCTCCAAATCTGCTCAGAAAATGATATCTACGAAATTAATTTAATTACCGAAAAAATCTGTTCTTGTAAATAATTGATGAAAAATTAGATCGAAAAAAGACTTTTTCAAACAAAGTTTCAAATTTTGTTTTTATTACCTCCTTCCGGATCCAGCTAAAATAATAAAGAGAAAGGAAGATGCTTCATTAACTTTTAGTAGAAAGTTTCAATAAAAAGAATTGAAACAATTAAAGAAATATTGAAAGGGGGGAAACTTTAAAACCTTTAGTATTCTTTTCCTTCCTTCTTCTTTTTATTAAAATTAGCTTTTAACATAGCATCGATCGTAAAGAGGAAAAAAAGACGAGAGCAAAGTCACAAAAGGGGCAATCAAAGAATTCGGAGCAAGCTTTATTAACAACGTTTTAATTACTCTTGCTTTTTATATCTATATACTTAAAGCAGATAATTTGAAAAATAAATTTGTGACTACTGGAAAATTAAAAAAAAACTTTCTATTAGGCTTTTATTAGAGAAGAGCCAGTCAAGGTTTATAGATCTAGAAAAAGCATCCGATAATATCAATTGGGATAGTGTGCTCAGAATTTTAAAACAGAGAAGTTAAATTTAAAGAAAAAGAAATAAATTAGAAATTAAATCAAAATATCATTGAAATAATCATTCTCAATGACAATATTTACTATATTATACGGAAGGCAGAACGGCAACCCGGTCGCTAAGGGACATCAGAACCCCCCAATGTGTCAGATTAATTTAGTTAAAATTTTAAGTCATTTTAGAAGAGGTTATACGCACGCACCATACGCCTGAATATAGGCAATCAATTCACCACCTCTTCATCAAGGCTGCGTAAAATTTAGGCTCTGCCGTAAAGTACTGGAGCAAAATCATTTGTCAATAAATTTTTCGGTAATTTTAATATGTTAATACAAAAGATATCCAGAATTAAAATCTCTATGAAATTTATTAATATGTTTCTGTACTAGAGAAAAAGTAATAAGACCTAAAACTCAAAAAATATACAAACCTGCTTTCATTTCAAGAATCACAATTTCCCCGCAATTACTGGAGCTAAATGTGCTTGAAATTTAATATGAGGTTACTTAAAGCAGTGGTCGCTAAACTTCTTTGACCGTCGACTCCTTCTTTAAATTTTATCAAACCCCTTTTATATAATTGTAATAGAACAAACAAAAAAGGACGCCTATGTAGGTTTAGATTTTTAGATTTTTTAGTTTTCCCTAATTTATTTATTCATTAAAGATCCCTGTTATTCAAAGATATTCAGAAAAGTAGTACAAAATATCGTGATTTATATAGAAACTCTGGGACTATTTAAATATTGTACAAATATTCAAATATTTAAAGCAAGAAATTGTGACGAAAATCATATTGCTATAGTTAAGCAGGAGGCAAATGTATTATTCTTATGCGAAAATAGTTTTTGTTTCCCCGGTAACTTTTTGCAAATAAATGTTGAGAAGGGTGAATTCGCGTAGGTTTTACATATAATTATTAATTCTATAAATATCCAAGAGATGTCATGCCTTTTGTAACTTTCGCCAATAATTTTAATTATGTAGTTGAGGACATTAATTAATATATAAATAAATCAATAAAAAATCAATTCTCTATTTTTTAAATAAAAATAAATCAAAAGAATTTATTTCAAGATTCACTCTTGTAACCTAAAAAATAAATCCAATATTCAACTCAATTATTGAAATTAAAATTTTCTAATATCTCTTCTAGATGAAATAAAAACAAAAAAATTAATTTCCTTCTAGAAAATAAGTTTTCTTTTCAAAAAGAATGTAATTTTTAAACAAAAAAATTTAGTCATAATGCTAAATTAATTTTTTACCCAGCTGTACATTTTCATAAATATATTATATACATTAAAAAACGCTCGCCCTTAATTTTAATATAATTTTGAAATATAATTATGAACAAGAAAAAATTCAAAAACTCAATTTAATTATTTAAAAAAAAAATAATAAAATAAAAAAATGTTAATTAAAATGTAGAACTCGTTTGATATATTTGCTTAAATCACTTTTTTTTAAACACTAAGGAAATTAATGTTGAAAGGCAGGGATGATTTTTCCTCTCGATTAAATCGCCATGCAATTATTATTATGGCGGCGAACAAAGCGAGATAGAGAGGAGGGATTGTGATCGGAATCTTGCCGAAACTTAATCCCAACCTTGTCTTTCGAGGAGAGAAGAGAAAAACGAGGCTCAATTAAAACTTGTGACTTCTGAAAATCATATATCAACTGGCAAAGTTTTTCCCCAGCATACGAGAAATGTTTATGAATAGTAGAGGAAACTTTTTTCTCTCTTCTTAAATGGTCAAAAATTGCGGGAAAAAAAATGTTTGTTCTCTTATATGAAGAAAATTGACTTGGTTAATAAATATAAAGAACAAACTTAGCCGAGAAAATTTGAACTTCTCGGCATGGATAGAAAATAAGTTTTGTAGAATGCTGATTAATGACTCTTGGTACAATTATGAAATAAATAAAATATGAGTAAAATATAGAAAATATATTTTTTAATAAAATTTCGAATTTCTTGAATGTTTTCCCAGTTATTTGACAATTAATATTGATTTAAAATTTTTTTGCTTATTAAAATAGTTTTTTAAATAACGAATTCCGAGAAAGTGGAGTTAAAACTGAAAACTTTTTTAAAACTTAGTTAAAACCCAAGTTATAATTCTCTTTAGGAATACAAACATTTCTTGGATCTCAGAATTCAAACAGACATACAGTTAGTAAAAATGTAGTTTCACCTACGTATTCTTACCTCGAATTTTTACGATTTTTCAAATTAGGCAGTGAATATTTGAAGCTACGATAGATTAATGGTCGCCAAAGTGGTCGATCATCCCTTTGTTAACCAGACCATTTTATACATACAATAAATAATCTTAAACTCTTACAAGCATCTTTTTTGCTTGACCTATTATTTAATAGTAAGTCCAGAGAGAGTCGATAAAAAGTCAAAGAATTCTTGAAGGGATTGACGGTAAAAATTTGGCCATCTCTGAGCTAGATTGCTTAAACTTAGCACAGAGCTGCATATTATTAACAAAATTTCATTTGTTTATAGTTCTTCTCACATTTGATCCTTAATTTATTATTATTTTTTTTTTAATTTTTCAACTTAAATATCTCACACTAGAAATGTCAAAATCGAGGGGTGAACCGCGATTGGATTTAGGTGTACGCCGTCTTTGGAATTATGTGGAATTATTTTGATATTCAATAGATAATGCCCCTTCATCTATTGTCTTTTACTTGGAAATGAAAGTGAAGTGGAAGTAGGTGTACACTATATTAGGTCGCGGTTCAGCCCTCGGTCAAAATCTAATCATTTTTTTGGAATCACAAACATTTTGGCACTAGAGCAAACTTTATTACATTTTTTGTTCAAGCAGAAAATAATGTTTTTCTTCGTTTCAGATATATTTCTGAGAACAATCGGTAATCAAAAAAAAAAATAAAATAAACAAAAAAATCGAATGAATTCAAAACTACACTTGTACATGTATTTATATTTTTATATGTACCTTCGGAACAGGATGACTCTTTAAAAAATAAAAAAAGGACATAATAAAAAAATAATAATTCCAATAGGGAAGTCGGAACCTTATACCTGAGTGTTTTCAGAAAATGCCTTTAATAAATCATTTTCACTTTTTCAACCCTTTATAAACCAACAAAATAAAAACAATCCTACCCTTTTTCATATATCGAGGGCAACCAAACAATAAATGTATTATGTCAATATATTTTACAATCCTATAAAAGTTGAACAAATTTTGTTTAGTCGGCACAACAAACACACACACGCTATGTCGGCACATACAATAAAATAATTTTTAAAAAAATTTGCTTTCCATATGAATAACATTCCTTGGTACGTGAGACTATTCTCTTTCCCTTGAATTTGTTATGTATAATTCATAGGCTGAGGTGTTTCTCCCCTTTTGCTGTGCCTGCATCAGAACTCTTGCTGTTCCCTTCACGGCTGACTGAATTGGTTTGGTGTCGCTGGCAGAGATGCTGTTTCTAACCCTGACATTAATTCATGCGAACCTACTTATCTAGAGATTTTGGGATATCCGCCACCAACAGCATAACCAAGCAATTTTCTGCTTGAAATCGCGACACCAAATGCGAATATCAGGGATTAAACACCGAGCAATTTCGCTGGAAGTGACAGTACCAAACTCCCGCTTCTCTTGGGGCCTTTTAATTACTCGGAAACGAACACAACTTCCTATATTTGAATTTTAAAAATATTTGCTTCCTTGTGGTATGCAACTGAGCTGGAAGCTAGTATGAGTACATAATTATAATAATCGATAAAATAATTCTAAAGAAGAAGCTGTCAACTAAATCCGAAGTGTTATTGATAATTTGTATTTTTTGTCAGAAAAATTATTTATATTCACTTCTTCTAGAATTAAGCCCTATATATTAAAAAAACAATCAGGACACTTAGCTGACCAAATTTGATACAAGTTTGATTCCCGAAGAAGTCAATACAACCCTTCTGATAAAATAAAAATTATCCATTACACATCAGATTAGTAGATGACAATCTCTTGGTATTTTCTTCAAAATTCTAATTCTTCCACTATCGGCAATTTCCATTTTGATAGATAAAATAATTATTGAAAGCAGTTTTAAGATCAAGGAAAAACTCTTTTAAAATTCGTAACTCTCTTAGCAAATCTTAAGAGATCGACAATTTTTTGTCATTAAACAGTCTGAGCTAAAAAGTTGAATCTTACCACAAATGCACCTTAGCAATACAAAATTTTAGATCATTAACTACAACCATTCAAGAGTTACCCTCCTTATAACGAGTAGATTTTTTATTCAAATTGTTGAACCAAAAAACTATCTTTTACTTCTAGATTTTTTTGTCATTTCATTATTTTAAATTCACTGTTTAATAAAAATATCTCTACATTAAAAAAAAATTATGTTCTCTCCAAAATGAAATAAGACTTTATAAACCCTCCCATAAAAATAAAAAAATATCAATTTTTTCCCCCAAAATGGATTGAACTTTTCTAAAAACTCTGCATTTCTATTATTAATAATAAAAAACAAATATAATTTTCTCAAAAACTGCTTTGAGATTTAAAAGAAAATTTGAAAACTCCTGATTTTATAATAAATTATCCTCAGGGCTTTAGCCCTGGCGTTACCTTGGCCATGTGGGTAGTTTTTTGAACTTCCTATTCAAACTTTAAGACCCTATGTTTCTCTACTTTCTTACCATACCGCGAAGCCTTCATCATACATATATAGTTCCGCAGACTCTTAAAAATCAATTAAAACAATTTCGCTTCAGATCAGAAAAAGTTAGATGAAACTGTGTTCCCTTGTTTTTGTCAATTAATCACTTGGTTTCTACTCAGTAAAAATACACATAAATTTTGAAAAAATTTTAACATATATCAGGCTGGTCTATCATCTTCAGAAGCTTTCATTAGAATTAAAAATTATATTCATTGGTATTATGTCTAATGTACTCTTCTGAAGATTATTGCATTAAATATATTGAATTTAAAAGATTTAATTTGCCTAGAGTAGCAGAGATGTGGATTCTTAAAGAGAAATCATTTATTACATACACTCAAGCAGGAGAATCCGAAATCTGGTTATAGATGTTATAGCCAGATACGAATCTATATTCATAAAGTACTCCTTTACTTCAGATGTTTATAAAAAATGGCTTTGTTTTTTGTTAACTAAGAATTAATTTTATCCCGATTTTAATTCTGGTAGAAAGATGAAAAAAGATATGGAGATTGAATAACCGAAATTGAATCAGAAAACAAACAAAAATTCTCTACTTAATTAAAAATTAATATTTTTTTTTTTGTTTAGTAGAAGTTACACAATTTTAAATTAATAAAATAAAAGTGTATTTATTTATCTATAATATTTTTTTAATAAGAAAATCTCATTAAAAGATGAAAAGTAAATATAATATAATCCGTGACTTTGAATAAATATCGAAATTTTCTACGGGCTTCAACTTCACTTTTAAGGAAGCAAAAAATTAAACATAAAATGTTTCATTACAAGAACAACGAACTTTAAAAGAAGAAGGAAACAAATCCAAACTTAAAGATTAAATACTATCAGATAACTAGACAATTAATATTTTATTATTTCGTTATTGCCAAGTTTTTTTTATTTCTCTACCTATGCATAAATATATAGTAGAATAAATTATTAAGATTATTATGTCTTAAATTAATACAGTGGCATTTCAGTTTGCCGAGGAATATATTTTATTACCTTTTCCAATGCTTACTAGTAAGTAATAGACAAATAATTTTCTCCCGTGAATATGAATGTTGTAATGACGCAGGTAAATGAATTCAGAAAGCAAACCAACCTTCTGTTTTTAATTAAATACATATCTACTACTGTTTCAATACAATAAATATGTACATATATAACTACTCGTATAATGAATGTTCAGTTTGAAGGTTTACTTACATTCAACGACAGTAATATTTTCAATTTATTATTTTATCTAATCTTGATTTTCTATTCTATCAATTAATGAAAATAATGATAAACACATGTTATAAAACCATTATGTCAAATTATTATAAAAATTATCAATAGTGCATTTTTAAAGTCTTCGTAGTAATTTTTGGAAGTCCAAAATTACTAGAAGTCTTTGATTTATTTCGTACTTCTGTCGAAGCTTCGTACAATACAATTTCGCATTTATTATGATGAAATTTAATACCTAAAAATCAGGAGAGTATCTTAAAATGTATTCGAGTTGTTAATGATGATTTTATTAAAATATCTTATAAGGTTATAAGCAGTGGCGTAACTATAACTTTGAGGCCCGTGGCAAATTCATCGGATCTAACGCTAAACCAACGTTGTAGTTTCTTATTAGATAAAAAATACTTGATCCAATAATTTAAAAAAATGTTTCATCAAGTACCAACACGAAATTAATTAAAAACTGTTGTAGTTTATTTTTAATAAATCACTATGTAAAGTAGGTAGACAGGCTATTATAATTATTGTGTGCATTTTTCGTTAATTTTCTAGTAACTTTTAATTTAAACAGCGTATTGAATTGAAATAACAATTTTATTTTTAGACAAAATTTTAATGATTAAAATTCCTTTTTTCAGCTTTTCTGTTCAGCAAAAGTGTTAATGACAACATCAAAGTTAAAATTTCGGGCCATGGAATGTTCCATGGATAGAATAGCTAAGTTGTTTATTCTTTTTTGTCCCATAGAATTTCTTAAATAAGTTTTTATCAATTTTAATTTTGAAAATGCTCGGCACTAGTCGTAGTCACAGGAATGATAAAAAATAATAGAAATGCAACGCATACTTCAGAAGACATAAAATGATTCTTTATGATTAATAAATCAGCAAGTTCTCTTATAGAAGATAACTTTTCTATTTTGTGTCTAAAAGTGGATCGAATGAGAATTTCCTTGACAAACGAGACACGAATTTTGTAATAATAAATGCTAGGATCCTCCTGTGTTCGCGGCCATCTGAGGCCGGGGGCTGGTGGCATTTTGCCCGACATGCCACCATATTGTTACGGCACTGGTTATAAGGTTTATATTCATTCGCTCAGGAATAACTAGACCTGGATTGTCCAATCTTTTGGCTTACACAGGCCCCATTTGAAGGAAAATATTGCCCCGAACGCAGATAAAATATACTAATTCTACCGATTTTATTAATCAAAAAAGATAATTGATAATATAAAAAAAAAATAATAATGATTGTTTTTTTTTTATTTATGTAATCTCACCGGGAACAAAGACCATTTAGACAGCACATAAGTAGAGTGTTAGTAGGGTTAGCGAGGGAGCCGAGTTTCCAGCCGGTAGAAATTTTTATTTGCCAGCTAGGATCGAACCCCGGACCTCCACTCCAACATCATCATAATCGATCGATGCCGAAGCGAGGACAGCGTGTTAGCTGACTGAGCTACCCGATTCCCCGATGATTGTTAAAATAAATACAAATCTTACAAATACATATTTGCGTACCATTTTCAGTCCAAAACCTTTCAAGGTTGGCATTTTTTACTTTCAGAAAATGTTTTCGTGTAAAAAGCTAAAATTTGGTGCATTGTAAGATATTTGCGTACCATTTTCAGATCATTAACTAAAACCTTTCAAGATTGGCATTTTGGGTTTTTCAGGTAAAAAGCTAAAATTTGGTGCATTGTAAGATATTTGCGTACCAATTTTCAGCTCATTAATTAAAACCTTTCAAGATTGGCATTTTGTACACTCAGACACTGTTTTCAGGTAAAAATCTAAAATTTGGTGCGTTGTAAGATATTCGCGTACCAATTTTCAGCTCATTAACTTAAGATTGGCATTTTGTACTCTCAAGAAACGTTTTTAGTTAAAAGCAAATGAAAATAATATATATCTTATATATCGATATTTATTTTTTACATAATTGATATTTTTTCATCAGAGAAAATAAATAATTCGAAATATTCGAGAAAACATTTTTTCCGCCAACACGTCTCAACTTGCCCATGCATGTCTAGACTCGTTTTAAATAGTCTCGAGTTTTCAACATTAAATATTTGTGATTGGAAATAAGCAAAACGGGTAATTCTAGACCAATTGAGTTCTAATACTATCTAATGCACGCCTGGCCAACCTGAATTGCACCGCGGGCCACACTGACTACTTAAAAATTTCCAAAGCCCCGTACATAAATAAGAATAATTAGATTTTTTCAATATTTTTTTTTCGAAATCTGCTTCTACAATGAATTTCGTACTTATTGGTTTTTATTGTAAAGTGATTAATTTGAATTCAGCGATACATTGAAAGTGTTCAATCAGTGTAAATGTGAAAAAAAAACAATACTACAACCAGATATAAAAATGAAAACATCACATTGATCTAACAAAATGTATTTGTATGGTAAATTAAACATAAAATATACTTTATCAATCAAAATTATTAGTTGAGTCGCATAAACCAACAATATTTCAAATTTTATTTTAAAATAACAAACAAATTTGTTTGGCTTTTCTTTTTTCTGTCTGATATTTTTCTTTCTTTTCTATTATTTAATTTTTCTAAAACTATATCATTAGTTGAAATTTACTATTATTATTTAATATGTTATTAGTAATGAAGCTGTTGAAGCTTTTATTTTTGTGATTAATTTGATTAAAGTTTGAATTTTATTCGAATACACATGATTAATTTATAATTATTTATTGAAACAAATAATTACAATATAAATAAGTATTTTTGTAATTATTTGTTTCAATAAATAATTATAAATTAATCATGGTGATTTAAATAAAAATTCAAACTTTAATATGTTATTCTTCATGTAATTATAGAGAACTTTAATTCTTTTATTACTTTAATGCGATTTAAAATATATTTTAAAATACCTTGTAAAAAAACAATTTGTCAAATATGACCACGGGTCGCAAGTAGTCCATCGAGGGCCACATGCGGCCCGCGGGGTCACGGGTTGGCCAGGCCTATTCTACACCATCCCTAATCCTAATCCGTAGACAATCTCTTATTGATAAAAATTAAAAATTACTGAATAAATAGGTTTTTTTTATTTTCGAAAAGGATGGTCATTTATTTTTCAAAATTTCAACATTACTAGAGAAAATTTTCTCAATATTAATCTTACATGATCGAAATAATTTTTAGAAAATAATTTTGAAATGTATCAAGAAACTACCCTGATCCACAATATTAGCCTTGTCAATGCTCTTTTAAATTTTTTTTCTAAAAATTACTTTTATGTTAATATATGTTATTTCTAGTTATCAACTCATTATTTAAAATTATATAATTTACTTTCTTGTTTGGTAGGTATCCCTTCAAATATTCTAACTTCTTTGATTATAATTAATTCTAATCACTTTATTATATACCGGATTTGCTAGTTATTAGCACATCATTAATTACTTTGCTAATATTGAGCTAAAATTTTCAAATTGGACGATCATAAAATCCCGTTCCGCCATCCTCTCTATCTTCTTCCGCTATGCGTTTGATTATTATTTTTTTTTCTATTTGACAGATAAATTTCGAAATCGATAAAATATTGTTATTGAAAGAAGCAACGCGTGGCTGGTAATAAAAAACGATAAATAGTTGAATTATTTGCGGCGTGTCGTTAAATCGGGCTCCGTTCGTTCTCATTAAACCCACCAGCCTATTTGAATATTGATTAGAGATGGATTTGATTGGAACAACTTGACCGGGTATAAATTTTCCAAATTTTTTGATGAGTATCTTTTTTGCAGGTTTTCTTTTAAGCCGAACTTATCATGATTTTTTTTTTTTTTTTTGCTAATTTATCCGCGAAACGAGTTTAAAAGAATAAGAAATTATACTAGATATAAATTAATTTCGAAATTAAATATTTAAAGCATCAAGTTGGGATTGAGGGTAGAATAAAAATAAATAAATAAACTTTTTGAAAGAGATGATCTAATCATTAAACGTGATTTGATTTAATTACCGAGATTTTTCTCACGGTAGTAGCGACTACATAGCTTTAGTAGATTCTAAATTTTTATTTATTAATGCTGATGCGTATAGTATTTCAAACTTAACAAATTTTACTCTCTACGCTCGGCAGGAGAAATTTTAAATGTTGAGAAAAATCATTTTCAAGTATGTTTTGTCTTTGTCTGTTGACTGTATGTGTGTGTTTCAAGAATTGAAAATTGCAGAAAGTTTGTTCTGGTGCCAAAATGTTTGTATTTTCAAAACGAATTACATATTAGATTTTGGGAATTCTAGCTTTAGAATTTCCGTTTGAAAAATGCAGAATATCAGAACCAAGGTGATGTGGCCACCCACATAACTTTATAATACATCTTCTACCTTCTCTCTTTCCTTTATATAATTTTATTTTTATTATACAACAAATAGACAATAATATGCAGAAAAAATTGCTATGTTTTTTAAAAATACCTATAAAGGGTTAATTTTATTTTGATGGAAAAAAATTAATCGAAATCAAAGGGTTAAGATTTAAAAAAGACTTCTATAGTAAACATATGAAAAAGTTATACTAGGGGCCAGATTATAGCCGATCAAAGTATTGTAATAAGCCTTGTTTGAACCCTACTCCCCCCTATTCCGAGACAATACTCCCTCAGACCTACAAATGTTGAGGCTAATGAACTGAGGTTCGACACACAACTTTCTTTTAATAAACTAAATTTCTCTGTTAAGTTTCAACTTTTTAGCTTAAAATATTGACTGGCAAATAATCTTATAGACTCGTTAACAGGGATAGAAAATATTTTTTTTTCATAGAGAATTTAAACCCTGTGTCCAATCAGCTTCCCATGGATATTGGGGGTAAATTTACATGGGATTATTATTTCTCTATATCTAAAATAGATGTCCCCTTTATTGTGATTTTTGCCATTTCCCAGTTTTTTTCGTTATTCAATCTAGAAAAATAAAATAATAATTTTTAGATTTTGTATTTATTTCTTAAAAAATCGTAGATTTGCTATTCCTTTTTAACATCGATATCAACCTGAAAATGTATTTTTAGCAGAATTATTGGGTTTTTTCTCTCTTTTTGTTTTTTTCTAGTTTATTTTATTACATTTTTATTTCTCCACATTCCTATACACTCAACTTGATTTGTCACCCACGATGCCCCTATTTTTTTTTCTTTTTTATTTCGTAAAATTTAATTATCAAATTCGAATTTTTAAAGGATTCCTATATTATAACTCTTGTTTTCAGATAGTTTCAGACTTTATTGACTTGATTCATCAGCCAATCCTAAATATTGCTATCTCTCTATCTTGTCCACGGACACTCCTTAAGGACATACAATAATTATTTAAATGTATAATCTGTATCTCTCCCTCTGTGTGTGTATGTTTATGTGTGAAAGAGATAGAAATTAAGACAGTCAACATGGCGTAATTAAACAACTTTTAAATTTTCATCTTCCGTTGTATTAAATTTCCTATTGAAAGTGAATTTATCAGAATAAATCAAAGTGTGTGGCCGCTACTTAATGCAAATAAAAATTCACACATTTGGATCACTTGGATATGTAGTACATAAATAAATACATAGACATGTAAGATTTTATTAAGTCGAGATTATAGTTTCGAAGGCTCAGTTTTATTGTAAATAGTATATTTAGTATTGTTATTTTATTATTAATTATTATTTGAAAAATACATATTTTGAGATGGATTCACATATTGCGTCAAGACAAAAAGAGCTCGAAATTTTATCCATGTAGAGGTTTATATCAAAACATCTTTTACAACATCATTGTAAGCTTTTTTGTTCATTTAAAAATTTTCCATTTACATTTTCATTAAAAATTCGGCAAGTTGACCTTTGACTTCACGGCATTGATTCTGGTTTATGCTTATGACATATAGATATTAGGGTGGCCCTTATTTTGGGTATTTTCAGCAATTATAATTTTGGATTTACAGCTAGATAAAATACTGCTAAATCTTAGTGTAACTAAGTTAGACTCCAAAATTATAATAGCTAAAAATCTGTAAAAATTCTGGAAGATAGCTACTATTTAAAGGATAAAGTCTACAGAGTTTCAATTTTTTTGAACCATTACTTGGGCCGGAATAAAAAATTGATATTTCAATGCCAAAAACCCAATTTTATTTACATGAGAAACTTACATCGCTGGGGGCACAGGTTATACTTGAGATAGACTTGAAACTTGGGGATATTTTTTTATTTATTACGAAATAAAGTAAAGGGTGTGTAGTTTCACAGTGAATGAACTACACACCCTTTACTTTATTAATTAATATCATGTTTCACCTAAAACCCACACCACTTTCTCTAAGTAAAATTTATTTCGAACCATATGAGCCCTTGTCCGCGTATAAATTCGAAAATACTCAAAATAAGGGCCACCCTAATAGATATAGATATATTTTTTAATATATAATTATATTTTAATTAATATATCAATTAATATTAAGTTTTTTAAATTTAAATATTTTTATACACTCACACTATAATAACTAGACTTACTGCGAGACAAAAAGATCTCGAAGTTTTAACCGAAGTTGACTCTCGTTTTCTCCTCAAAATTTTTTAGTATGTTTTACACTCGTTTAAAACTTATTTTTAATCCTATTTTGTTTATTTGAAAATTGTTCCTTTACATTTTCAATGAGAGAAAATTATCTAAGCTGACACCTGACGTCACGACATTAATTCTAGTTTAAGGTTTACGTAGGTTTATGAATTTTCATTTATTAAAAAAAATAATAATAATAATTACACTATTAAATTGAAAGTTTTTGCCGAGAGTAGCCAGAATTTTTATATATTGAAGGAGAATACAAAAAATTTTCTGTTGAATTATAAATATTTCTTATTTATAACGTAACTATAATTTAAGGCTTTTGCTCTTCATCAAATCTATTGCGTATTCACAGGAATTAATTTATGAATGAAAGATGTTAACCTTTCATTCATAAATTAATTCCTGTGAATACATTGTAATAGACTGATGAAGAGGGCAAAGCCCTCGAAACTAGTCTCGTTATAAATAAATATTACTATAATTCCGGCAGAAGACACACTCTTTTATTGTCTCCTTCAATAATTACTTATGAATTAATTAATATGCCTATCTTTTTAACTCTATTCATATCTTAAGAAGTATTCAATTTCGACTAATAGTAAAATAAAAAATCCAAACGTAATATTTATAAAGGTTAAGATAGAAGCAAGGTCTTCGAAACTATTGTCTCAAATAAATATAATTTTAGCTACATATGGGTGTAATAGTGTTCATATTTCTGTCAATCAGAGGGCATATTCTTTGATTAATTGTTATAAATTTAATAACTCTGCTACTCTCGGCAAAAACCTTTTAATTTGAAACTGAATTGACTGATCAGTAGGCGCCTTGTAGTTAGAGAGAGTGCTTGGTTAAGAGAAAGAGACTGTCAACCAGTTGAGAATTCTCACCTGCCGCTGCGCCTCCTTTAATTCTAATGGGTTTTTAATCACCACGCGTGGGAGGCCTTCTTTATTTACACACGGAATTCGTTATCAAAACATTTAAGAGGTGAAGAAATAAAAAAGAAAAGTCTCTTCATTAGAAAACATTCTTTATTCAGTGATAAAACAAACAGGGAATTTATTATATTAGTATTGCATAAATAAGCTAGAATGCCAACGGCCTTGGCATGTTGAGAGCATCCGAGTCCAATGATCTCTATATGAAGTGGTTAATTTTTGGATGGGTGACCGTTTAAGAACACAGTAGATACTTATTACAATTATCCACTTATGGAGCTTGCATTCCAAATAAATGGATTAAATTAGGAGCCGTCAACATACAATGTACAACCCGGGAACCGAATCTGACCACATGAAGATTCTATCCCCGATGCTTTTATTCATCAAATATGTTTATAAATTTGATAAATTTTAATTTTCCTCATTAATATATCAAAGAATAATTGATACGTCAACGAGGATTATTTTGACCGCGCTGATTTGAAAAAAGATATTTTTATCTCGCGAGACTACTGCAGATTACGCTATTGGAGTCTGCGGAGTATTAAGTCTGGAAAGACATATAATGTTATCTCTCGCGAAACTACTGCGGATTACGCTATTGAGTCTCCGCAGACTCCAATAGCGTAATCTGCAGTAGTCTCGCGAGATAAAAATATCTTTTTTCAAATCAGCGCGGTCAAAATAATCCTCGTTGACGTATCAATTATTCTTTGATATATTAATGAGGAAAATTAAAATTTATTTAATATCATTATTTCAAGTTAGAAATATATAAGTTCAAATATTATTTTCACTCAATATTTGACAAAAATTCCCTACATTAGATTCGCGATTGAATCAAATGTAGAAAACCTTCAGTTTATAAATTTGGTTTGTTCTGAGACAGTTGGGATTATGGGATCCAGAAAATTTAACGCAGCATTCTGTATTGTGGTTTGATTAAAATTTTTTTACATGTAATTTTAACAAAATTACATTTTGCGCCTGGTGCTTATACAACCGGTTGTATTCTTAAGCACAGAAGAGGAATACCCTACAGGCGTTGAGTGGCGGTCATGTTTGCTTTTCACGTCATGGGCCATAAAATCAATTTTAGCCTCTATATATATCTTATCTTATCTTATTATATTAAACGAGCAATTCTTGCATATATATATATATATATATATAGAATCGGGTTATAAAAAGGCTCTAACGATTTCGCTAAAAATTGGTCCAACTTATCAAGTCTCATGAGTTATTAGTCGTGTATAAATTTTAATCCGATTGAAATAAAGGAAGGAGGTGTAAATTAGTCATGTCGCAAAATAAATATTTTAATCGTTCGTCTTCGTCAAGTCGCAGGTGAGCCTTGAAATTTGAAACTTAAGCTATTTATAGGCAAAAAGTTACCGAACATCGCTCGGTGCTCCAGATACTATATATTTATAACAATAAAAATATCATTATTAATATTACTAACAAAAAATGTTTTAAATCAAACCACAATATCGAATGCGGCGTTAAATTTTCAATAGTGACTGCGTGATACTGATATTTTTACAGCCTTCCCAATTCTAGTCGAGTTGTGTTTCTTTACAAAACTCAAAAATAGAGGAGAGAGTTCGGAAAAAATAAAAATTTGAAAATAAATAGGCCCATAAAACTTGAAAGTTGAAATATTTTTGCGCTAAAATATATGAAAGGTCTTATTGTGATGCTAGGTCCCAAAATAGCAAAATATGATATAATTAATATAAAATTCTTCCAGAACTTGGCAACTTCATTTTTTAATTATTTTTAAATTGAAAGGTTTTTTAGTCACAAACTAATAAAAGACAAATAATTTCAATTAATAATTATTATTTATTTTATTGATTCACCAATGAGGAAGCGAATCTGAGCCCCTCTTTCCTAAAATTAAATATAAATTGAATGTTCAACATTTAAATTGAAAGGTTGTTTTAGTCACAAACTAATAAAAGACAATTATTTCAATTAATTATTATCATTTATTTTATTGATTCACCAAAGAGGATAGCGAATCTGAGCCCTCTCTCTCCAAAATTAAATACGAATTGAATGTTCAACATTTAAATTGAAAGATTATTTTAGTCACAAACTAATAAAAGAAAATAATTTCAATTAATTATGTTATTGATTCACCAAAGAGGAAGCGAATCTGAGTCTCTATCTCCAAAAATTAAATACGAATTGAATGTTCAACATTTAAATTGAAAGATTATTTTAGTCACAAACTAATAAAAGAAAATAATTTCAATTAATTATGTTATTGATTCACCAAAGAGGAAGCGAATCTGAGCCTCTATCTCCAAAAAATTAAATACAAATTGAACTGCTCTATAGTGAAACATATTTTTCAATACAATAGCTAGTTTTCTCTTGCCTTTCAGAATATTTGACGAGATGACTTGGTAAAATTTTCCTATATAGGAGTGGGTGTCGATTATGAGCTAAAAAATTTAAACTTCTTTATAGCCATTACTCAAGCCGGAAAATTGAGACAAATTATCATGATTTTTCAGAAAATACATTTTCGATAAATGACTACATACTTGTAATTTTTAATTTAATAAGATCAGGAACGAGGCTTGATAATCCGGTGGAAGATGCAATCCATTGTCATGATATTTATAATGTTTGTAAATTATAAGAGATAAATTATCAAATTTAATGTAAGGTAATGTTGAATGTAATTGCAGACTGAAGATGGCGTCAAGTTGAAGCCGAAACGTTTCATAATCAAAATAAAATAAATTAACAACCATGATGAAGATTTTTTATTTTTGGAAAAATAACCATCATTCTCAAAAAGGATTCCATCTTCCACCGGATTCATCAAGCCTCGTTCCTGATCTTATTATAGTAATATACGAATCATTATTAAGTACTGTCCTAAATGTAATTTTTAATTTTTTTACCTTTTATAAAAATTAACACAATACCATACGTTTCACTAACTACTTTTGGGATCATTATCAAGTTTGTTCTCAACCCAAGAGCCCATGCATAAATGGCGAATTTGGACTCCTGAATTCCCAAATATTTAACTCTTAAATTTTATATATTTTGTTTATTATATTCGATTCGATGCAAATAACCCTTCCGATTTTGCCTCAGAAGCAGTTGTTCGCACGTGAAAAAACGGCGTTCGACGTCTTTTGGCTTGAGTTCATAGAGAACCCAATTTCCTTGTTTTTGCACTATACCCATGGCCTTGAGACGGTTCGAAATCGCTTGTTGAATCACTTCCAAGGTTTCAGCGAGCTCCTCTTGAGTTTGGCATGAATCTTGATCCAATAACGCCTCCAACTCAGCGTCTTCAAACTTTACTGTCCTCCATTCGCGTTCTTTGTCGCTGGTGTCAAAATCGCCACTTTTAAAACGCCGGAACTAGTAACTCGCATGTTTTTATTGATGGAGCATGTTCTCCATATGCTTCACACAGCAATCGATGTCCATCAGCTGCACTTTTTTCAAATGAAAACAAAAAAGCAGTGCTCTCGCAAATTGAGTTTTGTATGGCACAAGGTTTGGACACAAAGAAAGTATGTTGCTTACACTTCAGCGAAATGGATAGATACTGATTTTTATAGAAAAATGATGATCGCTTAACATGAATATAGTTACAAGATATTTTGATCTCGATGCGGATTCAAAGACAGTTACGCCATCTTTTGTGAATTCCCTAAAACATATTTGTACACCTAATTTTTTTCTTTTATTTTAATTAAATATTCATGCTATTTTCATTGCTAAATAATCTTTAATATTTAAATCATTTAATTAAATCTCAATTAAATTATGAATTATTTAAATTGGTTTTTGATATGATTCCTATTTTAGATATGATGTTTTCAATTAATCTCTTTATCTATATAATATATAATTAATTATAATATTTATTTCTCGTGTGTATTTTTTCTAATCACGATGTATAAATAAAAAAAAGGTTAAACTAATCCTATTCCAGTAGTTTGCAATTGCTGTTAGTAAAATATTCAAAAAGCTCCACTCTGTTTTTTGCCCAGGCCATCTTCATATCTCTTTGGATTTAACCCCCTGCCCCTCACTTTGGGGCCCATTTCGACATTTCCATCCAGCAGTTGAGGAAATCATTTGGCTTTTAGCAAGCCGACTAGTATAGAGTTAATCCGCCGTCCAATTAGCCATCTGACCCAATTCGCTAAATACATAATAGAAGCTTCAATTCCTCGCAATGGCCAACTATTTTAACAAAATGGAAACCAACTTCAATTAAAATATAAATATCTTTGATGATCTCTCCGTCCATGTGTATTTCAAAGGGGAAATTTTTCCTCTTTTTAATTTGCCAATATATATATAGACA
Source organism: Forficula auricularia (assembly GCA_024734495.1). NCBI lineage: Eukaryota > Metazoa > Arthropoda > Insecta > Dermaptera > Forficulidae > Forficula > Forficula auricularia. The sequence goes on along the minus strand of JALMQS010000085.1, from coordinate 6,750,439 downwards.
CAAAATTATCGGTTTAATTTTAATTAAAAAAAAGATAATTTTAGATTAGATTTTTCAAAAAGTAAATTTGCATTTTTATAAATTGCCACTGAATGCAATGCGATAAGTTGGAATAGCAGATTATGATACTTTTTGGCAATTGGGTAATAATGAAATTATTCATTTAAATAAACCTATTATGATAAAAACTTTAATCTTTTAATTATACAAGTTGAATCATATTTCATGTCCAGATTAACATTTATTTTTTGGACGAATAAAGGCTCAGCTAGAAACCTGAAATTTTCAGATGTTTTAATAGAAAGTATTAAATTATTTAAGAGTACATCAAAGAGGATGTTATCTGCAAATAAACATTCGCACATATTTGGCGAAAATCAGAAGGACATGACACATCTCATCGAGATATATGGAATTGATAATTACATAAATTCACTCAGTAATATTTATATATTTGGAACCATTTTGGTCGTTAATAATCATCGGGGAGTAAAAAAGTATACAAACTTATTCTTATGGGTAAAAATGTTTTTGTTCCCTTTTATTAGAAGGTTGAATCTCTCCAATATAAATGGATATATTAGTATCTCATTTCCGGGAGCTGGAAAACAGCAAGAATTCAACCAATAAAAAAAAGGGTTTCTTCAAATGTAGCCAATTATCGTCCGATCCATAACTTCTGGTTCTTTCTAAATCATGGAAAAAATAATTAATGAGCAAGTTCTTCACCATTTGTGGAATCTAATAAAACTAATTCATGATAGTCAATACGGTTTTAGACAATTTCGTGTCCACCGGCGATATTTTAGCATATATAACCCATATGTGGAATAAAGCACTAGAGACTGGTAAAGAGACCTTCGTAATAGGCTTAGACATTTCAAAGGCCTTCGATCAAGTCTCGGTAGAAAATCTTTCATGCCAAATTACCTCCATTTGGCCTCCCCCCGAGCCTCTGCAAGTTGCTTGAGAGCTTTCTCTCAAACCGCTCTATTAAAGTCGAGGTTGACGGAATATCGTCGTCCCTTAATACTAATGCTGGAGTTCCTCAGGGCTCAGTCATTTCTCCCACGCTCTTTATTATTCATATTAATGACCTTATTAAATCTGCCCTCCAATCCAATACATTGTTACGTTGACGATAGCACCTCCACAACGCTCAATCCTTACCAGACAATCGCGCAAACATAGCCTCCTCAATAAATTCAGATTTAAGCATGCTTAAAAAATGGGATCTCACAACTTGTTAAATTGTAATGCAAACACAATGCTGCGTCTAATTTCTAGGCGCGCAGATAGGAACCTTCCGGACATTTCCTTTGATTTGAGGTCATTGGAATTCGTAATAAAATATCAACGTTAGGTGTCACCTTAGGTTCTTGACCTCTCTTGGAATGACCATATTATCTCAGTAGCAAAAGCTGCGTACGTAAGCCTGGCTTTTTCCGAACCAAACGATTTTTCACCCCACTCAACTCCTTATATTATACAAGGCTCAATTCGCCCCTGTCTTGAAGAGTGCTCGCATTTGTAGGAGAGGGGCCCCATGTATCCTTTGATACCTTAGATGCAATTCAGAGGCGAGCTATCAGACTGATAGGCGATCCTACATTAACTGACACCCTCGACTCCCTAGCCCATCGTAGATCTTTCTCCGTCCTTTCCCTTTTTTATAGATATTACCATGGCTTTTGTTCTGACGAACAACATCAACAACATACGTCTCGGTTTCAAGGTATGGTTCAGGTGTCCCGGGCAGTTTGTCATTTTGTCCCAGTTTTTTGGAAAAACTTATTAAGTGCTGCCACGGTAACGTTAATTGTAAACTAATTTTTAGTGGATTTCTCAACTCGGCTAGAAATACAAAGAAAAAGTTGAAAAAATTCTAGACTCGGTAGGCTTACTAGTTAGAGCAGGACCTAGTAATGTCTTTTGTACATTTTTGTCTGAATTTTAATGGACTGTACTTTGCTAAATTAAAGCTTTCTTGGTTTTCATACCTAATTTATATTAAAAGTTTTAATTTTTTTAAGCCCTTTTATCCAATAATTTTCTAATTTGAAGATTCTTTTGTAATCGTATCGATTTGGGCAAAAAGTTGAATTTCGACACAAAGATAGATTTAGCTTATTATTTGTGTACAATATTCCAGCTTATTATCTAGAACTATTTAAACAGTGCTTTTCTTATAGAAGTTCTGAAGTTTGAAAACTAAAAATCTAACCAGTTCTTCGTTTTGATAAAAAATTTAGGCCCCGAACGAACTTTTTATTAGCTGGTATTCTCAAATTTTCGTGACAGACTAGAAAAAATAATTTTTGAAAACTATCTATTCTAACCAAAAAATAAGAAAAAAAATAAATAAAATTTAAACAATTCAATAATCTGAGCAAGCTGCAATTCACAAGCCTATCGTTAAAAAATATATATATACAAAAAAGCAAAGCACATTTCTCTCAATCGCGACAACTAGAGCCATTAGAATCAATCAATGAAATTATTTTATATTACATTTAAATTAAACTACGAGATTTAATCTAAATTCAATTAAGAAATTGTATTTTAGAAAGCCTTTTGCGATTTCTTTCATAGTCAGACTAATATAAATATTTCATATCTACAAATGGTTTATCGGTTTCGAGAGATTCTCAAGAAATCAACATTTCCCTTTTTCGATAAATTCTTTCAATTATTATTTTTCTATATAAATATTAAGAATCCACTTTTCAGCGAATTCGATAAGACGCTCGGGCTTGCTTTTCATTTCAATTCTATTTAGTTGTGGGCCATTCATTGCCAAATGAAGAACCAATTTACATGCAGAGCACCTGTGTTTAGATTCTAAGGTAATCACTAAATCTGACTTATCAGTTCTAATTAAATATTAATTAATACTTGATTAAACATCAATTAATCATTGATATTTAAAATAAACAATTTTATATACTAGGTATATGTGAAATATAGATTGTTACACAGGAATTATTTAACGGATTATAGTGGTGTTTCACAAAGTGCAAATAAAATTAAGAAAATTAAAGAATCTTTTAAATTATTTTGGAGATATTCAGTTTTCTGTTAAACCTCCTGATGAAGGGTTCATAGCCCGAAATATGTATAGAGATAAATAAAAAAAATCTCCAAAATAATTTAAAAGATTTTTTAATTTTTTTAATTTTATTTCCACTTTTGTGAAACACCACTATAATCCGTTAAATAATTACTGTGTTTAATATGTTTCACTATAAACCAACACCGATTTCCCTAAACTTTATAGATTGTTAGATATTATTTTGAATTCTTTTGTAAATAACTATATATTATTGGATAAAAAATACTTGGTAGGTTTCACATTAAGGTCTTAACTTAGTTTTCTTTGACTCCTGATGATGGGCTCACCCCCGAAATATATCGAATTCAAACCCCAATTATCTTTTTATTCTGATTTTGGTGGGAACCTACCTCGCATCTTAGTTTTATTATTATATTAAAATGTTTCACCTAGAACCAACACCTAACTCCTTAGAAGTTATTGTATTTGTCAATCTTGCAGTACATCTTAGCTCTAAAGAAAGAGAAATGACTCTATCCGCGCTCTTTGTAATTATTTTCATCGATCAGATTCTAATGAAAGATCGCTTACCCGCACATTTAATAATAAAAAAGGGAAAACTTTTTCAAGACTCTGGTACACTAGAGCTGCTCTAGTAATGATTAATAAACTTATATAAATTGTTCATTTATGGAAATACTATAACATCGTCTTAAAATCTCAATAGAATAATTCAAAAAATATTTTCTGCCTTTTGAACCAGATATTGCAAAATCTAACCATGTAAATTGATATAATACAAACGAACTTTTTGACATTCCGTTCTTTGGCTATCGTGGGTATCGGAATTCAGACAAAAAAAGAGAAAAATATCATAGTTGAAAAATATTATTATCTGCGTTATCTGCATTTTAAAACACACTGAGCAAATATTTATTACTTTATTTGTATGCCTGATTTAATAATAAGGTCGCATGGGAGGAGAGTAATTATTAACCTGAGTTCATGCTAGTGATATAATATAGTAATAGTTTAGTTCAGTTAAGAGTAATTGAAAATGGTATAATGATAAAATTTTTAAACAAAAATTCTAGAAAGCTCCCATATTTAGGAGAAGCTATTGGGCCAAAAATTAAGGGATTAAGGAGGGGGGGGGTGGAAATTATTTTATTAAATATTAAATCAGGTGTATGGTAAAGTTATGTGGATGGCCACATAATTTTATTTATTACTTATTACAATCTACTTATTTTATCTTCAATGTAGAGTTATTAATTGAAAAAAAATTCCAATTTTTTTGATGATTTAAACGAATTCTTCTATTTAAAAATTTCTTCAGTTTTTGCAGTCTTTTTCTCTTCTGGAATTTTAATTAAAGACTAAAAAAATTTATCTCCCTTCATGGACTTCATTCCTTTGGAATCAACATCACTCATCTAGTTTTTGTTTTATTCCTTCATTTCTTCCAACTAAAAACTTGAAAATTTGTATGGAGGTAGCTTTAAAAGATAAATGATTGCTGATAAAGGTTTTACTTTACCATACGCTATGGGAAATTGAGAGGGGTGGGGAAGGAGTGAGTGAGGGTCAAAAATATTTTCAAACAAAATTCGAAGAAAGGTGATATTTCTAATAAATTCCACACTAAACAATTTTTCTTTCTCGTCTCCTAAAATTACCTATCGTCCATTATTCTAACGAAATGATTAAAAATGAAATGGTTGGCGCTTTATTTGAACTCGGGACGGAGGAACATTGCTCGCTCTCATGCCAATTTAATCGCTCTCTCTTTTCTTTGGACTGTTTCCCTTTTGGCGAACAATATTCGCGTTAATGGCCGACTTGAACTATTTTATTTTTCTCCAAATATGGCTTCGCAGTTGCCTTTTGCATAGAACCAACTGAATCTAATTCCCTTTTCTCAACGTTTGTTCATGGCGGAGACAATCGAACAAGAACCAGCCAGCTCTTCTCTTGATTTAATTCCTAAACACCTTAACGATCCACTTGACGATACGTTATGCAGTTCTCATGGAACTTGGCTCATTTTGGAAATAAATCCACCTTTTGTTGCTTTTTGTTTCAATAATATTTAACTAACAATGGGAATTATTTTCTTTATAGGACTGATTGATCTTTGATTGTCTTGTTCCAATGGGAATCTCTCTCATTTTATTATAATTCTGAGATGCAATTAAAACATTAAATCACTTTCATTTAGGGAAAACGGTGTAGGTTTATAGTGAAACATATTTAAAAAATTATAAATTGTAATTAGTGTAGTAGTTTCACAAATAATTAATAATTATTTTCTGAAACACCACTAATTTCAACTCTTTATAATTTTTTAAATCATTCTTTTACTTATATCACATTAAAGATGTTTTGGAAGTGCAATATGTTGTTTTTTACGAATTAAAATGGGGGAGCCCTTCTGGAATTTCAGCCAGATTAGATATAATATATAATTTATATTTTTGATGAAATATTATTATCAGCCAAAAAAATTCACACCACTTTGACCTCTCTAATTCGAGTCTTACTAGATGCTGCTAAATTTTATTTGAAATGACTTACTACAATAGATACTTTGCATAATATATCATTTTTTGTCATTTATGGAACATATTATTAAAAAATCTCTTCTCGATAGTTGTATTTACAATTCGCTTCACCTTATTGATTTGTTAGTAGTTACTTACTTAACAAAATAAAAACAATTTTTGAATACATATTTTCAAATTTTAAATTTAAACTTACATTTGTTCGAACATTAAATTAATATAACGTAGAATGAAGCTTATATACCTTAGGTATTTATGACAATAAATACAAAATCTTATATTTAAAGTGTTGCGCCCTTCAGTTAATTTAGTATTAGTTATAAAAAAAAGTTTATTCTTATTTATTTATTTGCTTTCTTCCTTTTTATAGTGTTTATTTAGATGAATAAATAACCGAAACTTTGATGTAGGTATTTTGATTAAGAAATATTTTATCGATGTTCCAGACTATACGAAAATGTTATTTATTATATTTAATTAAGCCCTAAACGAAAACGAAAAAAGTTTTTTAGCACCTTTTTTGATCTCTCTACCCAATGCTTTTGATAAAATTCCTTTGAAAATAAATAAAAAACAGCCCTTACATCATAGGGCAGGGGGTGAATTGCTTGCTACCCGTCATTCGAAGCCCTCAAAAAGCCGAGCCGTTCGACACAAAGCATCTTTTATTAAATCGTAAAATTTGTTTGGATATGAAATTTGGATATTTTTTATGGGCATTGCTTTTCTAGGGTAGTTGCGAAAGGGTTAAGTGCTGTTATAAAACAGATCGGCTCCCTTTGAACCGGGTAGGTGGGCGCCTGTATTGCACCCCACAAGACCAGGAGTCCTTTGGCCCTGGGCTGGTATCCGGCCGGAACCTTTGTCCACGCCTCTCTGGACTCTTCTGACACCTACGTCTTTATAAGGGGCCCATATGCAGCGCGCGTCCCATCGGGGCCTTTGTCCCGGAATTAAGGGGCCGCTTTCACGCTCACGTTGTGTTACCTCTTTCGGCTTGCAGCTACACAAAAAAACTGTTATTATAATTCTCGAATGGATTTTTATTTTATGAGATCCGAGAAGAAGAAAAAGAAGAAGAAAAAAAAACAATTTATGAATCGAAATTCACGTTTCGGGATTCTTTGAATTGTTTCCGCTTATTTTAATCGAAAAGAAAAAAACTTGTATTGTTGTGAATCAGTTCATTTCATCAGAAGATTAATTAAAGATGAACTTCATAAATAACTACTATCTAGTGAACATAGCATTTCAATTTAAATAATCTCTTTTATCTTTACTTTATTATTCCCGCTTCATATACCTTCCAAAAACTAGCTGGGTGTTAGAACTCGACGCATAGCTGACTTAAACCTTTTTAATTACAGAATCCTATATTTTAGTAAGAGTAGAATTTTATTTAAATCACACCTAATTAATTATAATTATTTATTGAACATGAACAAATAATAGGTACAATATAACTACGACGTTTTGCTCTACTTATTCTGCTTTCGAAACTCGTAGTTATATTGTATTATTTGTTCGAGTTCACTAAATAATTATAATTAATTATGTGTGATTTTAATAAAATTTCTACTGTTAATAAATTTAATGACAAAAATACAAGCTTTAACAGCTGCATATCTATCATATATGGTACATTAGTATTAATGAATTGCCCTCCTACAACAATGACTCAACTCAAAAAGATCTTACAAGCCCTGTATTCTAGATTTAGATTCTCATATTTTTGAAAGTTAGTCTTGAAAAATGCAAATTCATCAATATAAATAATCAATATCTAATCTATATATATATACCAGTATATGTAAGACCCCGTCTTCAGCCGGTCACTAGCAAGAATGCCCCAAGACATTTAAAATTTATAAACCGAGTTTATTAATTAGTAGAGATTGTGGTGTTGGTGCAAGGTGAAACTAAACTGAGTTTAGACTCATTAAGAGAAATCAATGAGGTGGTTCTCTGCTTGTGCAAATATAAATATGTATAGGTATATATACCATTTATTTGTTTGAGACTATAGTTTCGAATGTTTGATCTTCATCATCAGTCTTTTTAATTATAAATATTTTACACAGGAATTTTTTTGACGGGTTATAGTGGTGTTTCACAAAGAGGAAATAAAAATTAAAAAAAAATATTAAATTATATTTTGGAGATTTTTTATTTATCTCTTTACAAATTTCCGAGTTACGAACCCTTCACTTAGACTTGTTTTAATTTTTATTTCCTCTTGTGAAATACCACTATAACCCGTCAAAAAATTCCTGTGTTTAATATGTTTCACTATAAACCAAGACAGCTTCTCAACAAACGATTTCATTTCCTCTTTTTATGAATCAACAACTCTGCTATTCTAGGCAAAACAAAATCTTTTTAATTGAGCTTAAGCTGGAGAAAATTGGATCTTTTATTATCTTATAATTTTCATTATTATTTTCTACTGATAGTAATTTCATTAAAGCTTATTTTTTTATTTTAAATTCAACTTTTTAAAAGTTACTTATCTTAGAAGAACAGTTAAATAGGAAAAGAACTGGTATTGAGAGTGATTTATTTTTTAGCATAAGAAAATAAATAGTAAGAAAAATCCTTAGTTTATCTATATGAACTTTCTTTTTACTAATATACTATTATAGAATATATTTATCTCCAGATAAAACATTTCTTTTTAGAAGATGTGTTAAGATTTAATTAATATTTAACAATTTATTAAAATCATGGGTCTATGTCATTTTTATAATTGCAATAGAACGGACGATGCATAGTTCTATTTCGAATACGTCTAATAGAATATTTATACTCGTAAAATATGATTGGAAGAAATGGATTGTCTCTTCTCTCTTCTACTTTTGTTATTTATGATCTGTGCGTCTTTTCGGGAAGTTCTTATTAAAGCGTTCTGCTCGTTTGCATATCCGTGCCACATGCAATGTAATCAGCTTATAATAAGATACATATGCTTCAATAGCTCTAAGGAAGCTTATTAATCACACCATCAGGCAGAGACACCACTATAGGTTGACTCCAAAACTCCAGCCTTCAAATCTCATAATTACCATCGTCCTATTAAGAAAAAAATTATTTGCTCTACTATAAAAATATCCAAATATCAGCTTTCAATAATAAATGATTAATTCATAATAATCTTAGGTAATAAATTAGTTGGAGACCTGATAGTTCCAATTATATATGGAAGCTAATGCTTTTTTAAATGCTCGTTTCTTTTGATAACAATTGCAGAGTTAGTGATCGAAATATTATATTTTATATTTATTAATATTTAAAATTAATTTTTTAAAGGAGGATGAATGAAATTCAATTGCTTCTTTCCAGTAATTTTTATTTATTCAAGTGGTTTATCCAAATATTTCGAGAGCACTACAACATCTCTTTCTCAGTGGAAACTGCATGACCAGAATAACAGCGAGTTAGGGCCAGTTTCATAAAACTAAGATGACCCTATGCTAGAGAAGACCCTGGGGTTAGCTCTCGAAATATGTTTCATAAAAAAAACATAGAGTGATCGCAGACTTAACCCTCTATCTTTAACTCTCCGAACTTGAGGGGTTAACCTTTATTCTGGGGCTAACTCTGATTCATTGACATTAGAAAAACGTTTTATAGGTTAGAGTTTCAAATCAAAAGAATTCAAAACAAATCGTTATATTATTTATTTTTATATTATTATTATTTTTATATAATATTAAATATAGCCAAATATACCTATATAAATGTATATAGAATTTTAATTTATGTTAACACGGAATTAGAATAAAACAAAAGAATTCATTATATAGGTATATTTTTTAAAAGTAAATATCTAATAAATTAAATTAAAAAAATTTCAAACTAAAATCGAAGAAAGCAGATATTTCTAATAAAATAGTTAAATTTTTATATTTATTTCGTAGAATAAAATTAGATCGGAAACGATTGGAGTCAATTCTGATGGCAAATCATCCCATATTTTTTACTTTATTCTTCTTTAAATTAGCATCATAATCTGAACGCTTAGATTCCAGCACATCTTTATATTTATTAACGAGAAAAACAAGACGTTTCTCCTCTTCTATTGTGAAATTGGGAAATCTTTTACTCTTAATTGAAGATTGGTCCATATTCTATCTAAATTTTAATATTCAATTATTCAATACATTTCAAATTTTTAAAATTACATGATTTGTCTCAGTTTAGTTGTATCTTATATATTTACTTTTTTACCACTTTATTTTTATATGATTAAATAGAAAAAAAATTGATTGTTTTTAAATAATAAAAGGATACAAGACGAATGTCAAAACAAAAAAAAATTTAAACATAATTTTTTTTTTTTTAAATAACTAAAATCTAGGGAATTTCGCCATTGCCAACCTATTTTCCTACCCTTGACTCGGGGTGAGCTAACTCCACACTATTTTGTTTTATGAAATTCATATTGTTTGGAACTCCAGGCTCACTCTCAACCTGGAGTTGAGTAAGCCGAGGATTATTTTTTTTTTATGAAACTGGCCCTTAGTGGGTTCATATGGCATTAATTGTCTGCTAATTACTGATGTTAAATTTTAAGATACCCACCCAAATTAAATTTAAAAATTGTTTTACTCTAATTTTATTTAATAGATTCCCCTAAAAAGAACTATCAATCGCCTTACCCTCCATTTACTGCGTGCATATGAATGTCTATTTCACTATCTCTATTTTTAAGTCTGAATTACATTAAGCAAGTTTCATTTAATGTTTCTTTCAAACCGAACAATAAGTCGACTTTCCCTAAATACATAAACAAACTATGGCTTAAGTTTTCATGCAAGCTTTGAATGACTTCTAAATTGCTGAAAGTAGCGTGTACTTTTAGTCTGAAACTTGTACATATTCTACTATTCGATCGAAACTTGTATATATTTATTTTTCTTATTAATGTGTAATTACTGAAATAGGAAGTTTATCTCTAAATATTCGGAAACTTTTATAAAAACTTGACTATATAACATACCTTCATGTTATTTTTTTAAAAATATTTGAAATGAATAACTAAATGTTTTATCAAAATCCGAAAAGGTTTCGGCTTCTTATAAAATCAGTTGAATATTTCCACACCCAACCGCTGAGCCCAAATGTAAATATTTAACAGTGCTTCTCCTACTGCGAGAATAAAAAATCTCATATAATAATATCTCTATAGAATATACAAATTCTCATTCAAAGAACCCCCATTATGTATGTATAGTACAGTATCTTAAGTTTATATTTATTTGACATGTATGTTAAATAATGAAATCGAGATTGAAATTTATCACATCATATCGCAGATAAATACGAGATTTCAAATGCAAAACAATGAAACTGTTTTATCGTAAAAATTTTGATACTCAACCTTTTCCTAGTGAAAATGTACAGTTATAAAATGGTTTATATTATCTTTTCCTAATGCTGCTTTCAAAAATTAATGAATTTTTTGTGCTAATTACTTGCACTTTTTTCGGGAAAGTGGAAACATTGAATTTCTAGAAATTCACATTTTAAGTCTTCTAATTCCAAAAAAATCACTCTTAACTTTAATTTTTGAATATACTGGAAGACTTTTTAGTTAAAAGAGAGTTTTTTCAAAAAATATGGTCTCTGTATCGTTCACAAAGAACCAAGAAAGTCAGCTTGTCTATCTTTCAACATCATAAAACGGTGAATCTCAGGAAATAAAATTTAAACTTAAATTATTTATCTCCTTGAGATATCACAGCAAGGTTTGAATACAAAATGACCCATTTTCTCAAATAGAGCTTTAAATCATTAATTACAATACTCAAGTTTCATGAAAAATTTCACCTAGAAGTCGATTTACACCCAAATACCTAAACTAGTTGTCACTAAAATTTTCATGAATTATAGCTGTTTTAAAAATTTTGGACATATTTTCTAATTTTTGTATTTTATTAATCAAAAACATTATTATACAATACAAATAAATAAAATAAACAACATTGTTTTATTTTTTTTTATTGAGTAAAATTTGGTCCGATCAATATTTTCGTCTGGGGTTTACCAAGAATCTTATAAAGATAAAGTAAATAAATATTATATGCAATATTCATTTATTATGAGTTAAGGTTTCTTGGTCACTTGTTTCACATATAAAATTAAAAAAATAAAAGATGTAAATTTTTCAATATATATATTCGAGCTATAAGTCATCTTTCGGGAAAGTACAGAATTATAATAGTTATAGTTATAATTCTGTACTTTCCTGAAGATGAACTTACAGCTCGAAATATATATATTGAAAAAATGAACATCTTTTATTTTATTTTTTTATTTTAATGTGACCAAGAAACCTTAACTCATAGTAAATGAATATTGCATATAATATTTATTTTCTTTTATCTTTTATTAAAGATGTTTCACCTTGCACCAACACCGCAATCTCTACTAATTAACAATTTTATAGACACCTATAGGATTTATTAGGAAACCAATCTAATTTGAAACATGTGTGCATTCTACTATTCGAAATTTGGAGTTAAGTAATTTAAATTTAAATTTTGTCAATTTATTCCAAATTACATATTTCTTGTTATATATCGATAAATTTTATAAAAAAAACCTATGTCATTGATAAAAGTTGTTTGTTGCAAAAAATTTATAAACTTGGGTATATATGGGCAGCATTTTTTAAAATTTTTGTGTTTAAAAAATTAACTTTTAAATATTTTTGAATATATTGGCTTTTTTAAATGTAATATTTAATTTTAATGTTGATTGATTATTTTTATATCCTGCTAAGTAAAAGACAAATGGTGTGCAAAAAACGCGCTATTTTTGTTTAGTATTTTTATTGTATCTATGCTAGATACAATTTTTACTTTATTTTTTAAAATAGTAGCAACAATTTGATTGAAAAGAGAAATAATCGTAACATAACATAATATATATAAGATGTTAGATGTTCACTACCGGATATATTTGTATAATAAATTCCGAGATAATCCACGGCATACTTAGCTTGATCGTTATACATGGTACTTAAGTAGGTATAATATGATTTTCAGAACATTCTGAACCAAGTACTTTATGTATGATAATCGTATTCTTCATGATCCATACTCACCTTCTTAGCGTTGGCGATTACTTTGGAGTGCATTACCCTGGTACAATAATAATAATATTAATTTATCTCGCACCATCTTAGGAATAGGCGAATGTTTTCTAGCATACTCTTTTATGATAGGTATTAACCGATTTTATCCTATGTCCATAAGACCTAGAAAGCTGCAATTTTACAGTACCTTCTAAAAGAGGGCATGAACTTCTTTCCCAGAAATTAGAAGCTTTTGAATGAAAAACCAACAACGGATGGATTTGAAAAAATATAAATTAAAAAATCTAAAACTCACCATCTAAATGTGATAATGTAATCTGGGCGTCTAAAGAATATGAGGTAAATTCATATTAGATATTGATAAATCTCAATGAAGAAAACCAAGTTTGTTTTTTAATTCCGAATTTTGAAATTCTAAAATGCAGAATGATTCAAAAGCTGTTATTAAATATTATTCACATACTTGATTTTCTAGTACTTATAATTCAAAGAGTGTAGGAATGGACCTTATAATTTTTTCGGAGTTTCTAATACAAATATTTGAAAGAATGGATTTCAAAATCTATAGCCCAGCATCAAATTAAACTTTGGACCATATATTTATTCGCTTTTCTTCTTCTTTTCTTTACATTTCATCTGGAAGTTCTAATCAGTCTTCGTTTTAGAAATACAGATATTTTGGCACCAAAACGAGCTTTCTAAGACTATCTGTTCTCTAGTTATAATTGAAAAAATTCAAGACAAACACACGGGGAGAAAGGAATTAATTCTTACTTGAAAGTGAAATTTCTTCACGTTCCTGAAAAAATTTGGACATTTTTTGAACTATTTTATACAAGACTTAAGACCCTTGTTCATATTTAGAAGGGAAGCAACTTTAATTACTCAGATAGAAAATATTATTGTATTTTGAACTATTTGTAAAAATTAAATATTACAGAAATTCTTTAATATGTAATCTAAACCTTATCTTAGTGAGTTTTGAAAATTATTTTTGACAAAATAACTTTTCAATCCAAAATTGCAGGAAAAATGAATTTTTTTTTAGATTTTATACCTACTCTTTCTGCACATTTCTATAACTTAGTAATTTTAGTATTCAAACGGTTTGATCTACAAAACAAACTTAATATAAAAAGCTATTTTGCCAAATTTCAGCTATCGAGCTACAGTCAACAGTGCCTACATAAAAATTTGATTTTTTTTTTGGATTTCCTATATTTTCACCTTAAAGTTACCTAGGTAACTAGAATGCCAGTTTTTGCTATAAATAAAAAAAAATAAAAAAAAAAAAGATCAAATATTTTATCATCAATTCGAACTTTCCACGAACTTATTGTATGCATCGAAATCCGATTAAAATTTTAACTGACGATAGGCGTGAAATCTCTTCGATTTATTTAGAATTATCATCTAGTGGCAGACAGTATCGGGGAAACAATTTCTATTTTCCCATAAGAACAATACTTTTACTTTCCCTTTAATCAGGGTCTCTAATTTTACTTAATAATACTAATAATTGATTTCAGAAAAAATAAAGGGTACATATATATATAACTCGCAAATTCGATGCTTTATTGTTATTTTTCGTAAGAGAAGTTTCGGCTGAACATTTTTAATGAGAATACATGACCTTTCGACACCTATTTCTGGAATCTTTTTTACATGATTGATTCTTGATATCTCGTAAATTTCAAGTTGGTATCTTCTTTAGTTTACGAGCCCCAATGCACTGGTAGACTAACACACAGACAGACATTGTAGCAACACTAATAGGATTCCGTTCCGTTTTATTTTGTATAGATCCTTAAAAATGTCAATACCAATAAAACTAAAAACACCATTTTTTACATATAATATTATTGCCAAAATTACAATATCAAAAATGAATATGTCAGGATCCATGATTTTGTAGTTTAATAACTTTACAAATTATAAATGTAACTTATTAAAGGGAATTAATTTATTCTTATGTCTATTCTTCCTATAACTAATCGAACAAATTACTATGAATGAAATAAACGAATTGAACGGCTGTCATAGACGAATTTCGTTTCGAGTCAGCCTGTATATCTCCCTCGTAAGTACCAGGCTCATAAATTATTATAGTGGCCTCCGCCTCCATCTATTTCCCAATTCTCAACGTGAAACAATAAGTATGATGCTCTGTAACGTCAACAGCCCACAGGCGGAAGATATACATTTTCCTTTCTAGATTGGAATAATAATCGTCACAATACAATGGAAAAATATTATTAATCTACGCCAACCTCTGAGGATTTCTCTTTTTTTATTAGCAAAGATGAATAATTGGACTCAATAATTTTAATGATTATGAATTAATGTACCTATACATGTATAATTTGTTTAATCATCCAAATAAAATTATTCTGACAAAACATGGAATACTTAACCAGCTTATCAAGTTAAATTTGCATTCTAGTTGAGAATATTGTTGCATCTTTAAGATGAACTGGCTTAAAAAAATTTCTACACATTTTTTTTGTCCAGACCAATTTCTCAGAGTTCAAGATCGAATGACTCAACATCTATATATACACATAAATATTGATCACTTTAAAACACAAATAACTTGTTATTAGATTAACACCAAAAGAACTAAACCAGACAATCCAGGTACACAAGTAACATAACAAATGCAACTTGTAATCTTGGAAAGCTGGAATTTAGTACATTGTGTTATCACACTTTATTATTTACCAGCGGCTCTCATCCGGTGGGACGCGTACCTAGGATGGTACAGACATACATGTTTTTATTTGAAACTATAGTTTCGAAAGGCTTATTTTCAATATTAATTCTATTTGAGTACAACTTTATCAAAATTCAGCTTGGGGAAATATATATATTAGTCTGAAAAAGAAACGTTTTTATGGTAAATGTTTTGCTGATTGAAGAAAACAAAAGAAAATTTTCAAATTTTTTATACCTTATTCGAATTTTTATAATTTTATTAATTTTTCAATTTTTTTTTCAAATTTAGTTGTTAAATATTCAAAATTTCTATAATAATGTAATTCATCATCATCATCGCGTATACTATGGTACAGTCCTAAGACTGGTTTGACGCATGCCTCTCGTATAATATCATCATTATCCATTATTGAATCCTATAATTTGTCTGGCGTGTACCTCTTGGTAGTAAGACCTTTATTATATAATTTATTTGAGACTATAGTTTCAAAAGGCTTACCTTTATCTTGAATTTAGTATTAATCTATTTTGAGTAAAATTTCATTAAATCCCAAGCCAAGCTTGACGCAAATACCTATCTCCAATTAACTCATGCTAACTATTTGATTCCCACATCCCAAAAGAAAGACTGAAATTGAAATATTGAATTCATTTCTGACTAGAACTTCGTTAACTATTCATGTGAAATATTATTTATAAAAACTGAAGATAAAGGCAGGGCTTTCGAAACTCTTTTAAAATTTTTCAACTAACGACAATTAATTAATTTTTCAATTTCTTTCCGGACGAAATTTTTATTTATTTATTTATTTTCAAAATAAATAGTACAAGTTATCAGAAACATTGTTGGCGGTACTTAAATTTTTTGATTTGATTTTTGGTGCTACGCATTAATTAGAAAGATTAAGAGTCTAGTGAAGATAATTCGGTAATAGTGATAAAATATATGTAATAGCGACAAAAATTTGAAGATGGTGGTTTTTAATAAAAGATTTAATATTATTTTGATTTGTTTTCAAAAAAACACTCATGTATGAAAGATATTTACAATTACATTTTCGAGAAGAGAACTAGATATATCATCACATTCAATATTTAATCAAAAGCAATTTTTTTTTTAATTTTTATTAGAAAATTAATTGATTTTTTTCTAAAATATTCTAATGTTTTCTTTTTCCAAGGCAACTATTTTTAAGTACCGAGCACCAAGCCTTATTTTAAAAGTTATATTATGTCACTATCCTGCCAAATTTCAACTTGCTTGACTTACTGAGCGGATGAAATTTCGATTTCATCAAAAAACATCAACGTCTCTCGATTGGTATTTTTGTGCGTAAAAGCTAAAAACTGATGATACCTATCAGATTCACCAATGTTTATTTTTTATCGTCTTAATTTGTTTTTGACCTCTTTAGTCATAAATTAAGTAATATTCTATCTTATTTTCTTAAATAATTGATTAAATTAATTAATCTCGGTTATCTTTCTTTAAGGCAGCTACAAGTATTTGATGTGTAATGGAATAGGATCAAAGGGAGGACAAAAGTATCAACATCCTAATCTATCCGGGGTTAAGCCGCACCCAATGTTGCTTAATTTCAGCTTTTGGACATTCACTAATATACTACCCAGTATTCATACCGTATATTAGATATTTCAATTGGTTCAAATTTATCTTTCTATAAACGAATGTATATAGGTATATATTAGAAAGTATTTTAAATCTCAGTCAGTTCGACAGGCCTGTGATAATTTTTGCCCCACCCGAGATTCTTTTCTTTTAAATAATTCTTATTAAGCCATTTATCACTGTAAATTATTATTCATTTGAAAACAATATATATGGGATAAATTAATATTCTATCAACCTTGTAAAATATTTATTCGCATACTTAAACTGATTTTAAATAATTTGTTCTTTTTGTTATTTATTAATATAATTTTCAATATTTAAAACAAATCTTGATCAGTAAGATTTATCTATAAAATAATTGAATTTTATTTTTATATAGGTATATCTAAATGGATTTCGTAACGAAAATAACATTTTATTGTGATGTTAATTTGCTTTCTAATTGATTTCATTTCCACGGAGTTAAGTAACATTGTGTTCAATTTTATTCGAATTTTTCATTTTATAATCTGATCTGAAGAGTTTGATATTGGTAATAAAATCATTACCAAGGTAAATGAGAACATTAATGTTTTTCAGACTTCGCAATTAAATTTCTAAATTATATATAATAGGTTACTTTTGCATTTTTGAAGCTAAGATTTGCAATCTGATATTCCACGACGAGCAATGATATATACAAATTTTATTTTCCTGACTTAAACCAGACTTTTTTATTGAACAGCTTCTGACTGTATATATGTTGTATGTCATCTTAAGGATATTTTTTAATAGCCAGCTTCTGCCTATACTGACAATATCATAAAGTCTTAAGGAGTATAGTCATTGCGTATGCAAGATTGAGGGTCTCGCTTTAGCCACAACTGGGCTCTGTAAAAAGCTCCCACTTAATTTTTTTTCCAGACCCTATACTTACAGAAAAAATGACTGGGCATAGCCGGGAATCGAACCCGAGACCTCCGGGCTGCCAGCCAGACATGGTGACCATTACACCAGGAGGCCGACGATAGTAAATAGTAAATGTGATTTTTTCAGGTCCTTAATCTAAATAAATTGGAAGTAAAAGTGAATACATTTTCAAGAGTTGGTTTGCTTACAGAAAGTTTTAGCGATTAGGAAAATTTTTTTAAATGAACGGTGAATTAGAAAGTTGAAATTTTCAATGTGGGTAACTAATAGATTTTGGGTTCAAAATGCGGAAAATGTAATTTTTTTAGAGATAATTAAAACAAAAAATAAATTTCTAATGGCTTATTATAGTTAAGTATTTAATGTTATGTGAAGTGAACCGAGTCTTAAAAATTTTTAACTTCAATTATTATTGGCAGATATATTTTTTTAAATCAGTTTCTGAAAAAGTCCGTGCATCAACGTATATCGAAATATTTAATTATTTTTCAAAGGATACTATATCAGTGGCGTGCGGTCTATGGATGCTGTCTGTGGATGCGGCGCATCCCTAAAATTTCAAAACATTCGGAGTATTTCCATACAGTGATATAAAAAATCTAATGTTAGATTTTAAAAATAACGTAAAATTCTATGATGCTATATTCGATGGAATTTGTCAAAAGGAGCGAAGAATATAATACAATTTGAAAAAATGAAGGGTTTTTTGGACAGCATCCCCTGGTTGAAAAGTCACCGCCCGCCATTATACTATATGTATATGTACTGAAGGTGGAAAAGACTTATTTTGTTAACTGAGAAAAACATTAACTTAATTTCAATACGAATTAAAATATACATTCGGGAATAATAGCATTAGGTACAGCTTCGGAATTTAAATTATATATACATTTTATTATCAGCGAACTGTTTAAGCTAGTAAGCCCGTAATCAGTTTTTCGTTTTCGAAATACAAACACTGACCTGAGATTGAACTTTCTAGTACCTACTGTTCTTGGGTTATCATCATGAGTATCGAAATCGAGAAACCCAAAGAGTCTGAAAAAATCATACTTTAAAATGATTTTCCTCGATAATAATAATTAAAGAAAAAATGTCAATTCAATATTTAATCCCACGAAGCCTGCCTTTTGCGTAACAAATAAAAAATACAATAGTGCCTGGAAGTGCTTGGAAAATATATTTAATATTTATCATTAGACGGACTGATGTCTTTTAACATATATACCAAAAAAAAATTGGTTCAAATATAAATCCAAGTAGGGAAGAGTCGGGTAAGATTGGGAATCGCTATATTTTTAAGTTGGCTAATATGATCTTATTTATCTTATTTACTATCACGGTAGGTGCTCGGTAGGTTAAAATCAATAATTCCTCTCAAAGTATGCTTTGGACGTAGCATGCGTTGTGTCGAATCCAAACACTTTTTCCGGGTTAAATTGGAAAAGTGCCGGAACACTTCATTCGCAAATACGTTTGTCCCCACGACTTCAAGGAACTGGAACTCTTTCCCGGTCTCCATCTTTCCCGGCACGTTTAATCTTCAAACCTTCAAAATACGGGTGCACAAACACCTACGCCTTCACTTGATCAACTTTCCCTTCTTTTCGGTAATGCAAGGGTCTTTAGAGATTCATAGGGGCTGCAAGTTGCATCTTACTGGTGCGCCACTTCTTTTTTTTTTTTTTTTTTTTTTAATGCAATCGAATGCAAGAAGGGGTGCACCAGTAAAGATGTAGCCCCTATGGATCTCGAAAGACCCTTGCATTACCGAAGAAAAGGAAAGTTGATTAAGTGAGAGGGTGTAGACTTAGGTGTCTATGCACCCTGGTTTTGAAGGTTTGAAGATCATAGGTGCTGGGAAAGATAGAGGCTGGGAGAGAGTTCCAGTTCCTTGAAGTCATGGGGATATATGTATTCGCGAATGAAGTGGTCCGGCACTTTTCCAATTTGACCGCGAAAGAGTGTTGGGAGTCGGTAAAACGTGTGCTGCGTGCAAACCATGCTTTGGGGGGAATTATTGATTTTATCTCATCAGAGCACCCGACATGATAGTATCTATAGAAAAGGGAAAGGGCAGAGACATCTCTTCGATGAGCCAGCGAGTCGAGGGAGTCGGTGAGGGTAGAATCGTCAATTAGCCTGACGGCTCGTTTCTGAATTGCATCAAGGGTAGCAAGAGAATATTTTGAGGCTCCTCTCCACAGATGAGAGCCGTATTCGAGACAGGGGCGGATTTGGGCCTTGTAGATGGTGAGAAGTTGTGGGGGTTTGTAAAATCGCTTGGACCTGAATAAGAAGCCAATCTTCCTTGCTGCAGATTTCGCCACAGAGGAGATGTGTTCATTCCAAGACAGGTCAGATGCGACAGAGACGCCTAACATGGATAGGCTGTCACACCGTCTTACATTCGATGATTGCATTAAAATAAAAAAAATAAAAATATGTGTGAGCCTCATCTACATAAAGTCACGGGGGAAGTAAAACTTCTTTAGCCGTAGATGTTATTGAAATATTTTTTTTTTTAATTTTATTGAACCAATTATTTTACATTAATTAATGTATACATTGTATTTGAGCTTCGACTCCGGAGATTACTTCTCCACCATCGACTGTCCTTGATCATCTTTTTAGTCCTTGTTTTTACTAAGAGGAAAAAACTAATTAAATAAAAAAACCTCTTTTCCGATAATATTTATTTCCCATTCACCTCTATTCCCCTTTTCCAATTGAAATAATTTAAATTTCCTAATTTTAATAAATTTTATTTGTCATGAAATATTAGTGGGTTTAAAAAAAAATTATTTCCCTCTATTGAGTAATTTCCCCTTTATTATAAGAAAAACAAAAAATCAAACAATAAATACGTCGCTAAAGAAGTTTCACTAAAAAAAAAATTATCACCCTACCTACTCTAGCCGCCAGTCACTCGCAACCTCCTGACTAATCTGACACCACTTGAGCTCAGTCCGGCCACACACCTAGGTTTAACAGCTAAGAAATGTTCTTTTTTTTTAGAAATTCGTTATAATATTTTCAGTCAGCTTAGTAGCAATAATCTAGTATTTTACAATTAAAGTAATGTATATATTTCAGATTGAAAATTTCATAAATATAATGAGTTGTAATTTATGATTAGATCAATATTTTTTTTTTTAATTATCGAGTGTTAGTTGTTTATCTGAGGAAGAGATTTGAAATGTGAACTTGGGCGGAATCTTCACGGAGAGAGGATTATTCCTTTGCTCATTTATTATGTTTGATTTATAAAGATATTGGCCCGTTAAGAGTGGATTGCGTTGTGCTCGATAATAATAAAAAGAGTTGAAGTATCTCAAAGACTCGTGCTTGAGTTATATAAACAAGAGCGGGTTTAGAGAGGAGAAACAACGGGATATCAAGAGTTGAGAAAAGAAAAGAAAGAAAAATTCACCACTTTATGGCACCGGGATTTGGAATCCAGCACCGGAACAATTCCCTTTTGCCCCGCCCTGCCCGTTTGATTCAACCAAACTCCAGCTTACCTGAATCAAAGAAAAAACAAATTAGATTAACTATATACGAAAACATACGCATGTCAGAAACACAATTTTCAGAAGAATATCATCCAGAATGTTTCCTTTACCAACGTAAAAGTACGTTAGATTCAAAAATGGTAATCAAATTATCCATAAAATTATGTCAACTAAAATGATAAATCGAGTCCTTCCCTGTGGATCAGCAATCCCGGGTGAAAGCCTGGCTCAATGTAAAAATTTCATGAGCTAAAATACGACCCCTACACTAGTGTACACACATTTAAACATATACATTAAAAAAAATATTAAATTAGGATCTGATGAATCGCTTCATGCTAAACAACTTACTGTAAGTAGAGCTTTGTGAGAAAGAGGAATATCCGATTTAATTATTTCTCTCATAAGCAACTATTAAAAAACAATTTTGCTTTCTATTTCAATGTTTGTATATAGTTATACAATTTTTTTTAATGTGTAGTACTTAGGACGCTCAAGACAGAACTTGGTCCTTTTTTGCATAAAACGATTTAAATGTCTTTTGACTTCACCATATGGCTATAAAAATTTTAAATCAATAAACCAATTAAGCTGAAATTTAATATGAAAGGGTTCTATAAATAGATATGCGAAGACTTGTGGGTCTAAAATCGAGCTTATTTCAAAAAAATAAATTTATTTAAGTCCTAGATCTGTGATTGGTCTGTGCCAAATTTTGTATGGCTAGCTACCATTGGTTAAAGATATGGGATGAAGAACGTTTAAAGAATAGAAGAGTTGGGATTTAGCAGATAAAATTGAGTGGAGGCAGGTGCTTGCGTCTATCCAGTCTTAGGGCTGTATATTTAAAGATAATGCTTGAAGGCATTACAGAAATGACAACTACAGGAAATTGATAGTTTTGAAAAATAGAAGGTAAAAATAAAAAAGAAGCCAAAAATGATGATATTAAGAGTGCCATATTTAAAAGAAGTGGAAATATTTCTTAAGGCTCTTATTTTAGAGGGGGTTCTGAAAAAATAAAATTAATGCTATATAATGCCCTTTAATCCATCTGTGCGAAATTATGTATGCTTTTTAAGACCTTACAGGAATGATTATGCTGTGAATGTTGTTGATAGGGATCCAAAATAAGGAGATTCCAAAAAAATTATAAATATAAAATCTTTAAGGGTATCAAAAAATCAATTTATTTAATTTTAATAATATACGAAGAATACGAAAGCAGATTTATATTTTTATTTCTTTGCTAATAACGCTCAAAGATAAATTGAAACTAATATTATTATTATAATATAATTTGTTTCTGTCTATTTAGATGTCTGGCTTTACAGAGTAGCGCAAGTTCGAAACTATATAGATTCTCGAGATCTATATGCTAAAGCCTATATAGTTACTACATAGTTTCAAACTTTATGCTACTAAGGAAACTAGTAGCAAATTTGTTCTGAACTTTGTAATTAAATTAAATATTCAAAAGATTTAAAACTTCCCCATGGAAATCAAAGAATAAAATTCTTGTTAAGACATTAATTAATTTAAAATTTTTTAAATAATAAGTAAACTAAGCTGTTAATATTTAGGGGCCTTTAAGATGAAAACTCTTGCTTACATAGATAATTGTAAATTATAATTTTTTTTTAATATATCTAGGTATATAAACTATCTTCAATGTTTAGATGTATTTTTGATGATAAAAAGCAATTCAAACGGCAACTAAGAATTCCTAAGACAGGAAGTGAAATAAAGGGACATTGGGATCACTTAGGTCAGCTTGGGCACCTTCGAGGACAACTAGGCACTGATCTTGATAGAAGAACTCTCTCGGGTTACTTTAGAACTGACCTCTAGTTCAAGAAACATTAACATCACCGTCGACAAATTGCATTGCGTTAGAAAAGGACGAAAGCAGAGGGAATGAGAAATCAAGGTTTTCAAACGTTTGGAAATCTCGATTCGGTAAATATTTTTATTTTCTTTAGAGAATTTAATTTTTCAATTCATAATTTTTGGACCGGCTTGTGTATGCTTTCTTTGTCTGATAGTTAAAAGTTCAAATTTTTAAGTTTTTCAAGTCTCGTTTCTGCAAAATTTAATGATTCAACTATTTTTTAGTCAGCGAATTGTTTGAGCTAGAAAGTTGAAACATGGCACAGCTGGGTAATTTTTTAAAATTAAAAAATGTCTTCGCGATAATAAGTTGATTTTTAAGAAGGAATCAGTGAAATTATGCTCTGCTTGATGCAAATAAACATATAGGTACACTGTTAAAAAATTTGTAAATTTATAATATGTTTACAATACAATTAGGAAATTTATAAGATTGAGTATAATAAAAAAATACTATATTATATTAATTAATAAAGTAAAGGGTGTGTAGTTTCACAGTGAATGAAATAAAACTCAAAGAGGCTTATACAAACTCAATATATTTCGAATTATTAGTCCATCATCAGGAGTTTACAAGTTAAAAAGTTAAAAAAAGTTTTTAACCTGTAAACTCCTGATGATGGACTAATAATCCGAAATATTTTGAGTTTGTATAAACCTCTGAGTTTTATTTCATTTACTGTGAAACTACACACCCTTTACTTTATTAATTAATATCATGTTTCACCTAAAACCTACACCACTTTCTCTAACTATATTATCTTTTATTGTCTCCTTCAATATATTATATTGGTAAAATCACATTAACTCATTGTAAGAATACAAAAATATGTTGTAAGATTACAATTCAGGTATGTAATATTACTAAAAAGTTTTGTTGCAGGACTTCCCATTTTTTATTGTAAAATAAGATAAGGAATTTTTAACAGTGTACCTATTACTTGAAAAATGCTTCAGAACAGAAATAAAAAGTGGATTATCTTCCTGTCCAATACTATAAGAACGGTTTCACAAGTAATTTGATTTTAACTATCAGTGAATATTCCTGGAGTTTCATTGGTATTTAAAATAAACTGCAACGGATCGTTGCTAAACTATATCCAAAGTCATTTGAAATATTAATATGTTTGTTCCTTTATTATTAATCAAATATCACTGTCTATTTGAAGTCCATGTTGACTTAAATTCAAAAATAGTCATCGATTCTCATCTAATACTTGAAGAATAACCATACTACAATGCATGAGTTGACAGCAAGTTGGTTAGTGCCTTCCCGACTGCGAGCGCTCATCAAGACGGGTGGCCTATCTCCGCCTGAATCGTTCCTCTTGAAGAACGGCCTGCTAGAGCCACCCAATTGACTCTGTATGTCCAAAAGAGTAGGAAATGGCGATTGTTGACGGGGTAAGAGGGCAGGTCACCTGCATGGATGAATCCACCAAGCAGGCTGGTAGACGTCCGAGTTAAGCATTTCGGTCCTTTCGGAGAATACCAATTCAAATGATCAGTATTGGGGAAGCAAATCAACATAATTAATTTTAGCTCATAATATGTCCTTGTGGTCGAAAACTACCAATGCATGAATATTTTCTTATTCCTTTATGATACTTTTTATTTTTTTACTTTTCTTGAAAAGTAAAATTAAAACATTTTATATAGGAAAGTAGAAGAATCCATTTTGCTTCTTTTCAATATAAAATTCAAATTGTATGCTATCCTCGCGAACGATACAAAAAAAATGTTTCAGGGTGAAGTATTACTATAGATCTACAATAATGAATCAAAATTTTCAAAGTTTTGCATTTATTGACCTTTGTGATCTGTACTAAATATATAGTTAAAAATATTGATAAGATAAATGAAAGTCATGCAGTGTAAAATTAACAAAGATAAAAAAATTCATATGATGTATAGAAAATTATATTTTAAAGTAGGTACTTACCCTAGAGTAAGATAGTAGGTACTTTTTTAAATTCTTTAAAATTTATTCATTTGATCGGTTTAATATGGGCAAAACATAAAAACATGGAATGCAATAAGGTTATACCTCTAGCATTAGATAAGGATTGGCCGCCTCTCCGCATCATAGCACTGCAGGGCCCTGTTTGTTATGATGCTAAGTCCTTAAAATTGATTGTTGTCGCCTATAAAAATCATCTGGCCGATACTACTATTATACTAGATTGAAAGATATCATTTCTTGACTCCACTATATAACAACTAGAATCTTATGTAAACCCCATTTTGCTAATAGTTTTAGCAAATTCACCACATAGATTCCCGAAGGATTTATTTAGTTAAGTAACAAGTAGCACGGTTGGTTCTGGGGCGGAATCCATTTACAGTCACTGTGAGCTGTAGATAGCTTAAAAATTTTTAAGACTCGGTTCACTTCACATAACATTAAATACTTAACTATAATAAACCATTAGAAATTTATTTTTTGTTTTAATTATCTCTAAAAAAATTACATTTTGCGGATTTTGAACCCAAAATCTATTAGTTACCCACATTGGAAATTTCAACTTTCTAATTCACCGTTCATTTAAAAAAAATTTCCTAATCGCTAAAACTTTCTGTAAGCAAACCAACTCTTGAAAATGTATTCACTTTTACTTCCAATTTATTTAGATTAAGGACCTGAAAAAATCATATTTACTATTTACTATCGTCGGCCTCCTGGTGTAATGGTCACCATGTCTGGCTGGCAGCCCGGAGGTCTCGGGTTCGATTCCCGGCTATGCCCAGTCATTTTTTCTGTAAAGTATAGGGTCTGGAAAGGAAATTAAGTGGGAGATAAATTTAAAAACCTAATTTATCGATCGGAGAATTTACCACTGCTCGAAGCCCCTAAAAACTTAGTAAATTGGATATTGGATTGTATCTAACTTTCTGAGATTTGGCTCGTGATCCCGGCTTCTTTTTTTCTACTCTGTTCTTTTCACGATGGAGGGGCCAGCCCATACAGGCCTTTAGGGGATGGACCTTCTGGTGTATCTCCTTCTCACATCAATATCATTAAAAAAAAAAAGAATGAATATTGAATAAAGTTTTTGTGGCCGAAGTTTTTGTTAAATCTTTTTACTAAAACCCACATTATCTTCACAACTAAATACATATTATATTTATTAACAAATAAGTAAAGATATTAAAATATAAAACACAATGTTAAAAAAATACTTTTGCATCGATTGGTGGCAAAACGAAATTTATGAACTAATAGTTCCGGAGATATTAAATTCCAAAGATAGAGTTTTTCAGACTCTTATACATTGCACTATACGAGATATCGGAAAGTTTAAATGCATATTTATTTATAATTAAGAAACTCTTCTTATCATTGTCATTACAAAACTAAACCAACATTAAACAATGGGGGGGTCAGATAGGCTAGTCGGTAGCGTATCATCTTGCTAACCAAGTGGGGTTCGAATCCGACTCGAGGCATTCGGCTAAAATCTGACCCCGGGGTAGAGACAAAATTTAAAAAATATATAGTATCGTAAAATGGCTTATGGTTGGAAAGGCCGAAAAGCCAAAAAAAAAAAAAAAAAACATTAAACAATAACTAATACATTTTTTAAGAAAATTTTAATTCATAGTTTCAACACAGTTTCTGAGATAATAATGAATAAAAAATGAAAAAATTTTCATGAAAAATTCACACTAAAAACAAGCTGGCAACAACGCATTTATTTAACCTAAAAAGTGGGTTAACTTTAGTAATTTTTTGACGTTTTTTCGCTTCACCCATTGTCTTCACAGCTTTCAATCGCTTATTGAGAACTATTTGTTTTATAAATCTCCCTCTATAATGTACTTTATCTGAAATTTTAATGATAAAATATATACATGCTCGGACAGTGTTGCCAGATTTGTCAAACGAGCACTAGTAGTGGTACATAAACAGCAAAAACTCTTGGGCTTATGAATTATGAATCCTTATTGTCTGTTCTATATACTCTAGCATTAACTTTTTGCTAGTATTGTCGCGAAGCATCTACCTTAAACTTTCTAAAAGCAAACCAAATCATGAAAATGTCACTTTTTATTCCAATTTATTTAGATGAAAGACCTGAAAAAATCATTTACGATTAAGAATATTGTTTAAAGTTTTTGTGACCGAAGCTTTTGTTAAATCTTTTTACTAAAACCCACATTATTTTCATAACAAAATACATATTATATTTATTACCAAATAAGTAAAGATTTTAAAATATAAAACACGATATTTCGAAAACTAAATTATTATATAGTATGAGATAAATGAGCAACGGCCAACAGACAATTAAGGATGAACACTTGGGAAATATAATTAACTATTTAAAAGTGTACTTTAGTTGCATTTTTTTCGTTTAGATATTTAATTAAAAATTAGGCTATCCAAATAGAGACTATTAATCCAAAAGAAGATGGTCCTTTTCGACTTTTCATTCTTCATATGAATTGGTTTATATTTTTTGATAAAAGTCTTCTTCTTTCCGGTTGAGTTAAGAACTTATCGGACCATGGCGGTCATCTCTTCCACTAATACTCCCTCTCTCTCAATTAATAGGAGTTTGATCGCTTGTCCTTTTTCTCTTTTGCACTTGTTTTTCTTTTCCTCCCTCGTTGTCTTTTTTTTCTATTTTTCCCTTTGGCTCTTTTCATTTCCTCTTCATTTCCCTGTCTGTCCCTTTTAATCCTTTTGCTTTGCCATTTTTCAATTTTTCTGCCTTAATCAAAACTCCTCGGTTGATTGATTTTTTTAACCCACTCTAGCGGAACATTTTCCTTAAATTGATTTTTAAGCCAAATTTCTTTTTTGGATTCTTTAATTAAAAACAATTAATTTCTAATTAGAAACGTTCTAATGGATGCGCTTTATCCAACAACTAACCGGAATTTTTTATTCCTCTATCACGACCGGAAGTCTTTTCTTTGCTCTTACAATAGTTAAGTCGATTTTTTTAGTTTTAAATGTGAAAACACACTTATTTTCTAAAAATAAAATTTAAAACATTTAATTGTATTACTATATTTCATTTTAATGAGCACAATAATCATAAAATCTCTCAGTCAGGGAGAATTGGGAGTCCCTCAAATTGCAAAATTTGACATTTAAAATTCGGATATGATAATGTTTTATTTCTCTATATATTTAAAACTAAGGTTTTGTCTGTACATTGCTCCAAATCACGCCAAATTTTGGTTGCACACGTTTCAAGCAAAGTTATGAACGAAAACACCCTCAACAAAATTCCTCTTTGTCTGTATGTCTGTCTGTTTCCGTCGTTTCCGAAAAGTTGCTCACGATTCACGTAAAAACGGCTGAAGGGATTATTATGAAATTTCATATTTACATCAGATGTCTTCTAACTTACGTTTTTAGCTATATAACGTTTTGATATTTTGACCGCAGAAGGGGGTTTGGGGGGGGCGCACGAATGAAAATGATCAAATAACTCCTGGTGGGGTGGGGGCGGTGGTTGTGCACGGGTGAAAGGGGCGGGAGGTGCTGGGTGGGGTTCGGGGGGTGAGTGTGGTGGGGAGTGGGGTTTGTGGGTTGGGGGTCCAGGGGTCCGTGGAGACCGAAACTGTTTAGTAAATCTATCTAATAAATAATGTTAATTGTCTAAAATTATTTTATTTATTTATTTTATGTGACTGAAAAAAACCTTTAACTTATAAAAATAAATTCTAAAAGTCACTTAAGTCTCTTTATTAGAATCTTATATTAATTATCTAGCCTGGAAAAAATATAAACAAATACTATTAGTTTTTTGTAAGTAAGTAGGTATGTATTTACATAATATACGAGAAACTATTTTCAAGTATAAAATTTACTAAAAGTAAAATTAGAAGCTCACTATGAGCTAAAAAATAATAAAGTTCTTATTAACTATTTTTTTTGAATAGCAAATATCAATAGAATTATAATATTTTATCCGCGGTCCGATACAATTTTATTTCTTCAAATGCAGCCAGTGTAAGCCAAAAAGTTGAACACCCTGTACTAGATCATTCAATTTTACAAAAGAAAATTAAATCTTTAAATGAAAAATATACTGCGGTACATTATGTCTTGGGATTATAGTCCTCTGCCCCCTATGATTAAATCAATTATAAATTTTGTCAAGTCCTAATGTCCTAGAGTTGTGCAAAATTTTATTTAGTTCTCACAAGCAGAGATTAGGTGAGGTAGAGAAAGGTCATACCATCCTTGTTAAGGTTTTGACCAGGTTTCCTTAACAACTTATGGCAAATGCCGGGATGGCTAATGCGTCGCTTGCTCCTGGTATCGGGTTTTTGCGCGGAATTTTTAAATTACTTTTTGTTTTTTGATGGAAATCTATGGTCATGTTATTTATTAATGAGCATACATTTCTATTTTTTTTTATTTTTTATTTTTTTTTTTACTTGTTTATTATTTTTTAAATTGTTCTAATTAATTTGTATTGATGTTTATTAATGTATTGTAGCTAGATTGTATTGATGTTTGGAGGACCTAGCCACCGAGGACTTGTGCCTCTAAGCAGGTCGAGGAATAAAGATTTATTTATTATTATTATTATTTATGATCAATGTCAAATGTGTCCACCTCACAGTCTAGCTAATTTACCCGAATTGCTAATTTTTGGCACTCTTGTTTGATTCCCGAGGGAATGAACACAACACTTCTTGCATGTAATAAAATTATCCATAGTTATTCGGATTTAGTAAATGATATTCTCTCGATATTTCTCTAGAAATTCCAAGTTTGCTTCTATCAGCAATTTGAATTTTTACATTTAGATTCTAATTCACAGTATATTAGCATAAAAATTCAAAATCTATTAATTAATATTTTCTTTCTGCTCTTTAGAAGAAACTTATAATAATGAAATTTTATAAACTTTTTTTCTTTGAATAAAATCAAATTCATTTTCCCAAGCGCCTGTATCGCGGCAACCAGGAGCACTCGGCTGCTAGCTCCTGGGTCTTGGCTTGGAGCATCGATATTCTATATATATTACTACCTATTTCAACCCAAGGGTCATTTAAAGATTTTACAGGCCTTCTAAGAAAGTTTATTATTTATGTAGTAGCAAATACATGCTGTTAATTTATTTATATGGTATTTAGTTATCAAATATTAAAAAAAAATTATTATGAATTTATGGCTGTTTTTAATTGTTATTGAAAAAAAATCAAAAGCATCAGCTTGTTTATTAATTAAATATTTAAATATTTATTTTAATCGCATTAATGATTTCAATAAATATTTAGTAAAGAAGCCGGTACTTTTTAATAATATTAATAATAAAAAATATGAATAAATGACTCAAAATTCACAATTTCACCAGCTTCAATGAGGGAAATATATCATACCCGATTCAGATCATTTCTTTTTAAATAATATTAATGTAAGAGCGTGCAAGGTGGACCTTTGCTTACAAACAAAAGAAGGAGAATAATATAAAGAAATTTCAAGTATTGGCTCGTAGTCGAGGATACCTGTGGGTATTGAAAAAATGACCGTTATATGACAGTTCAGAGGAATGGAAAGCAAGTTTCAGTCTCTAGAAATCATACGGACAAACGAATTAGCAAATGCCTTTGTTTATTTATGAAGGTATGTTGAATGTTTGGAAATCGTGTGTTTTGTGCAAACGTAGATTTCTAATGAATTATTGATTTAATTTCGTCACAGCAAACTCTATGGAAGTATATATGAAAAAGAGAAAGAGCCGACTAGGGAATTGAGTGAGCTACAAAGTTAAGGCTGAATCTCCTAGCACTTAAACTTTTCATTAGACAAAATAAATGAAAAAAATCATGATCAAATAACCATAATCCAAAAATACTTTAAGTAAATGGTGACTCTCTGGAGGTCAGTTGGAAGTAAATTCTTGCTTAGCATTTTCAACAAATAAGTACTTAGTAAATTCCAAATTTTATCTTCTAAAATTTATAGTTTTCGAGATATTACTACTTTCAGTAACAGATATACACGCACTTCATATTTTTAAGAGTCTTCTTAATAAATTAAATGAAATTCACCTCATCTGAGGACTTGTGTATTTCAAATAAAAGCTCGAATTTTCTACTACCATTTTTTTTTTTGTTTATCATGTTTAAATGTTAATGTCTGGATAAAGTCATTTTGGTTTAATTTTCTTCCTCTATCTATATTGATAGCATAAGAACAGAAATACCTAGAAACTTTTTTTGTTTTCAATGTTGGGCGTCTCTGTCGCATCTGACCTGGCTTGGAATGAACACATCTCCTCTGTGGCGAAATCTGCAGCAAGGAAGATTCGCTACTTATTCAGGTCCAAACGATTTTACAAACCCCCACAACTTCTCACCATCTACAAGGCCCAAATCCGCCCCTGTCTCGAATACGGCTCTCATCTATGGAGAGGAGCCTCTGAATATTCTCTTGCTACCCTGGATGCAATTCAGAAACGAGCCGTCAGGCTAATTGACGATTCTACCCTCACCGACTCCCTCGACTCGCTGGCTCATCGAAGAAATGTCTCTGCCCTTTCCCTTTTCTATAGATACTATCAAGGCAGGGGCTCTGATGAGATAAAATCAATAATTCCCCCCAAAGCATGCTTTGCACGTAGCACGCGTTTTGCCGACTCCCAACACTCTTTCGCGGTCAAATTGGAAAAGTGCCGGACCACTTCATTCGCCAATACATATATCCCCATGACTTCAAGGAACTGGAACTCTCTCCCAGCCTCCATCTTTCCCAGCACTTATAATCTTCAAACCTTCAAAACCGGAGTGCATAGACACCTACGACTACACCCTCTCACTTAATCAACTTTCCCTTCTCTTCGATAATGCAAGGGTCTTTCGAGATCCATAGGTAGCTGCATCTTTACTGGTGCACCCCTTCTTGCATTCGATTGCATTAAAAAAAAAAAAAAAAAAAAAAAAATTGTTTAAATTTCTAGACGAAGAACTGATTAGTCTTGGGGTTTTCTAACTTTTAAATCTAACTGTAAAATGCTATAAAATGCCGAAAATCAGGAAAATTTCGAATTGTCTTATGGAGAGCTATCGAACTGATGTAAATAATAGGCTGAGATGTAGCACGCATCTTCAGATTAATAAACTGAACCTTTCTGTCAAGTTTCAACTTAACGTAGTTTTCCTAACAAAAAAGTTGTCAAATTACTTAAATTTTTGGACAGCATGATGAATCTTGAAAAAGTTTTCACTTTTTTATCCACCCACTTTCAATTTTATTTTTCAATCTCGTGAAGAGGGATCTGTTACCAAAGACATCGATATCCTATTAATTTGTTGTATTTACGATATTGACAAAAAACCGTTATTCTAATTTATAATATATGGTAAAAATCTGTAAATGCTTATTAACTTATTATACTCGTAGCTTATCATGATTATAAGCAGGAAATGATAGTACTTAATATTTTATTGAATAAGAAGGAATTTGCAACTTTTGATACATAAGCATATATAGATGTCTCTAGATGTGTTTCTCTTTACATAATTCAGGCATTATTTACCGTGGTTATTTCCAGCTATGATAGAACTAATTAGATACACTTATAGAGCTTAAAAAGACGAAATTTTTTTTATGTATATAACCCCTTTGATACCAGTTGATTAACTTCTACTTACTATATTATAGAATCATAAGTAATTAATATTTATTCAACTACCTCAGCGAAAATTGCATGCGTATAATGAACATTTATAGTGCATTTTTTAATGAGCCACTCTAGAGGAAAATTAAAGTAAGTTAATTTATTTTTACTATTCATTCGAGAATGTTAAAAAAATTAAGTAGATTACATCATTTAAGATGAAAAATGTTTTATATTAATAATGCAGTCATTGCAGTGGGAGGATAATCATACTCTGAGGGAATCATTGTAATAGAGCAGCGAGCTTAACGAGGATACTTTATAACATATTTAATGGTTTGTATAATAGGAATCCTTTTGAATTATGAACACGATTGCCTGAGTTAATTCTAATTTAGAATGATATAGAATTGAGAAGAGAATTTACTTGAGACTGGAGGAAATCCAGCATGGCGAAGTTTAAAGTCAATTAAACTTAACTCACCTGAAATAGTATTTGTCTGGCACTTAATATACAAATTTAGTCAAAAATAAAAATAAAAATGGTATTTTTCTTATCTTAGGTAAAATATTCTTTTAAATTTAAAATCTTTTTATTGATTTTAATGTATATATTGTAATTCTATTATGATATTGGCTAAAATTACGAGAGGGCTGACATCTATTCAGTATATTAATGTCGTGGTCATATTGTGTAATCCCAAGATATTTCAGTGTAATATTCCTGCAATTTCACAATTGTATTAGTTTAATAATGTGTATTACAGAAGAATATATTGCAGAGAAATATTCCAAAATATTGTCTAATAATATTTTTTGTAAATTTGTTGTTTCTCTGCAATATATTATCTTGTATGTATATTTCATAAATTATTATTAAACTAATATCATTGTAATATTATTGGAGATCTTGGCTTTGATAAATTTGTAGTGGGTTAAAGGAGTTCTGCCAAAACAAGGATGCACCGGGTACAATAAAATTCCCAGAATAAGACGTTTTGGCCTTTATTCATCTTCAGTTTATTGGGCTACAGAATTATATAAAGCGGTGTTTACACTAGTAGTCATTCTTATCATTATATAAATTTGAATGGTTAATGTTGGTTTATTGACTTACACTTATACACATATTACTGTAATTACATGTGATTGTTCCTAGTTCTGTCAACAATAAGAAATTTAACTTAATATATTTAGTGTTGTACTGGAGGCCATTGTAATATTGTATGAGTATTCCACTGAAATATCTTGGGGTTACACAATATGACTTGTTCCACCAAGTGACCACGACATATATACCTATGGAAATCCTACTGTTTTTCCATTTTTCTTAATTAATAACACATACCTACTAAAATGTTATATATATCTCAAATACATATTCCTAATTATCTACCTTTTCGGTTTTGGCCTTCTTTTATTTTACTTTTAATGTTTGCAAATCGAGACGAGAATAACTGCAGAAATCCTGGCTGTGTGATTGTATAGTCGCTTAAATGCCTATTTTGCTTAGAAAAGAGTAATTCCAGCGATTACTTAATCCCAATTCAACTGAAATGTGATAGTATCTTTTAGTGTCATCAAGGAAACGTAATTATGGAAAGTTTCAAGTCAATTGGACATCTGCAATTGAGTAAAAAATCCATTTCAAGATTTGAATTTTACAGTTTGAGCAAACTAAATAAAATCCTATAAAAAGGGACCATGCGAATAGAACAAGACGTATTGAATAAAATGTTATTATTATTTTTTTTAACAATGTGTTTATTTATGTGTATTTTATGATTTCATGCTCATAAGATGTCTATTCAATGCATAAAAAATACTATTCGTATTCTTTCCCATTATGCACTTCACAAAACCAAAACCACCCACGCACTCTCATTCTCAACATTCGTCCGAGAAATGATGAAAACGATCCGTCATGCTCCCCTTCGTTGGTGATGATTTAAATTAGCTCTGCATTCTTATAATTTATAATTAAGGCGAAGCCATTTCACTTTTTATTGGATTATCTTATTATGAAACAGAGGATGGAATAAAAAGAGATATAATTTGAAATTCTACTTATTCATTATATAATGATGTATGAATATATATTTTAGTCTATTAAACTATAACATCTTTTTAATTATTAAAGTGTGAAAAATTTTACTTATACTAGATGCAGTCTAATCCATAATGTTACAAACATTAAATGTCTTTGGACAGGCTTAATTTCGTGCAAAATGGTCAACAAGTGTATAAATAGAATATATCTTTATGGGATTCTTCGGAAAAGTTTTTACAATGATCCAAAATAAAACTTTTAGAAATTGAATTTTTTTCAAAACTGAATGAACGCAATAAAATAAGAATTTATAAATATTATCAAGTATCATATTATGAGATAAGTTTGATTGTATAACATAGTGGTTCTCAACCTTTTTAAGCCGCGAACCAAATTTGAAAAATGTGTTCATTTGGCCACTCCAAAATAAGTGAAATTTTTTAACTTCTTTTTTCTAGGCTATACGTATGCTTCAATTTTACAATGATAACCTTTTTTTAACTCACATCTAAATTTTTTTTAACAATTAAGATAACCAAAGGTGTTTTTCGATCCAAGGAAAATTTAATGAAAAAGCACATGTTTTTAATATATAGTATATTGAATAATTTAATATATATTTTTAAACTTATTAAAAATAAATATTATTAAAATATATGGTTAACGACCCTGTGCTACCCAAAGAATTCGCGACCCAATTTTGGTATAACATAAGGGCTACGTCTTCTCGGATCCATGTGGCAAAAAAGCTAACTAGACATTTGTATATTCTTTGAGATGAACTATCTCAGAGGTATATTATAGAAGATCCAGTTTTTTAACTACGCACGATTAGGCACGACTCATCTCTGGTCTATGGTAGAAACGTCTCCGCTCTTTCCCTTTTGTATTGATTTTGTTCTGACGAGATAAAATCAACAATCCCCCTAAAGCCTTATTTGCGTGAAACATGCATTGATTAAAGATACTAACCGATTAAACGAATTCCCCATCTCGTTTATCACTCTGACTTCTAGATATCGAAACTGTCTTCTTTCCGGAAACTTATAACTTTCACATTTTCAATTCTCGCATCCACAGGTACCTTCAACTCCGACTCAATCCCTGAAATTTTTTCTATTCCCTTTCTTCTTTGCACAATGCAAGAAAGCGTCTACCTTTTTCGGTTAACATCGACTTGCTTCAATTTCATAAATAAAAAATTATTCTCTTGGATCAAAACTATAAAATTCTAATGATATTAGGTACTCACGAAGAAGTTTATTTTTCACCTACTTAAAAATTAATTTACTTTTTATCTTTTTCCGTAGTTGGAATTCTTATCATTTAGGTAATTTAAATTGTACTCTTACGTTCGTAATAATATAAAATAATTACTTTATAAATATTTATAATGTCTAGTTCAGGGGAAAGTATTTCCCTTTTTTTTGGTGTTGTTTGGCAAAAAGAGATTTTATTTCTCTCACTTTATGTTGATTTTATTACTTGAGGAATTCAATCGAATCATCGAATGAACTTGATAGACCAGTTTAGTTTATAAAAGACCCCCCTCGCCCCTACCTTAACAAAACGGCGTATATTCCAAAATTTAAATTACTTTCAAACCCAAGATTTTCATTTTTATTGTTTTTACGTATATAGATAGCTATATATTCAGTTCAAGTATAGGAACCGGATTAGAGAAAATTGGATTTTTTTTTAAAATAATGGAATATAATTATTATTATTATTTTTGAATACGTTTTGAATTAAAAAAATAAAACACGGGACGAATTTCACTTTACAGATTGCATAATGGACGTATTATTAACTCATTTCATTTTAATTAAATTTATTTTATATTTTATATAATCAGTCTCTTTTTAGGGACCAGCTTTTTTAGAGTAGGTCATTTATTTTAGCCCTTATTTAGTTGTTTCTAAATTTTTTAAAATTCAAAAATCTAGTTCGAATATCGGTATAGTATTGAATAGAATTTGTTGCAGGTATTGAAAACAAAAAAGAACTGGTAATTTGAGAAACGTTTTTGAGAACTTCTGAATTTATTTATCATCTTTAACTAGTTTGCGACGGGATGTTTCTCGGGGTAATATGCGCATTGAATTCCTCCAAGTTCATCTCTTTACCAGCCCAACTAATCTGACTTAGCGAGTCGTTTATTTCATTTAGCCATTTTTTTATTTCTATCCTCGTCTACTTATTAACCAGTCCTGGACATTGGAATTTTATTCCTAAGAGATACTTATTAATTTGTTGCTACCTCTTTGGAATAACTACTATTGACAAGTGTATGTGACTGCGCGTGCGCGTGTATGTGTGTTTTTTTCATCTAACTGGAAGGAAATTCCCTTAATTTTTTTCTTTCCAGAAGTCTAACAAGTTTTTCATTTTCTCATTAACGAATATGAAAATATTTTCCTTTTTTTTTGTTTCATTCGACCGAGAAATCGGATTTGGTTAGCGTGACTTGACCATTCGCTATAGTTAGATACACTGAACGACGACAATCCTAGAAACGGCATTGTATTGGAGCTTATTAACCTGACTATCGATTTTAATAAGTTCATGGAATCTCTTCAATTATGATTAAGGCCTGAGCCTCTCTTTTCCTTTCTTAAATACACATACATACACACAGACAAACACTGTTCATCATAGTTAGGGTAGTGGCGAGTGTGTAATTTTCCCACTCGCAAGGTATCAGCGGCGATTTATCTGCTGGTTTGCGGTGCTTGGCCTAGAGAACCATCGAGAACCAACCCTTGGCGTGCCGACCCTTGACCCGGGTTCCTCCCATCGGCAATCGAAAAGGCACGACTCAGGCCCTGCTGAGAACAAACATCCTATATGAAATGATGACCGATTCTTCTCACTAACAATAGTACCAATGATGGTATACAAAGATTAATCGCGAATTTTCGACATTATCCATCCTACTATTACATCGTATACATCGTATTATTAATTAGAGCGGAGAACTCACAACGGGAATTAAAGGTACAGGAGAGTTCAGAGCAGGTGGATCATATCATACTGATGATTTCAATTTTTTTTTTATATACGTATATACAATACATCCACAAAACACTAGTTAACTTTTTAAATTTGTTAGGAATGAGTTAAAGATTTTCAAAAGAGAAGTTTCAGTTGAAAGTATGTATAAAAGTTTCACACTTGATTAGACATTTTTGATGAGATATAATATTTTCATCAGAATGCAGTGTTTCGACAACTAATGGTAAAGTCATTTTCAAGTGTTTTGAAGTCAGTCCAAAAGATTCCTTGAGATTACCCAAACTTTGATAAACATGCGATTTTTCACGCCCTATTCGCACACTATGATCTTGCACATTGGAGTGGTTTTCTTTTTTTCTTTATATGATGAGGCTCTTTGATTTTTTGTCACTGATGAAAATTTTATAGTCTTCAATAGAAAACAAACTCGATTAGGATCGCTCTAGTTTAGCCCCTCCATTTCTCTCTCTATAAAAAAATCCAAATTGTAAGTCTTCCTATATTATTATTACATTAACTACATAAATTATAAACAAAATTATCTTTTTTATTCGAATGCCATTTTAACAAGAAGTAAATGTATATATACCTATATATTTTCTTGAGAATCCTTCTAAGTATATATATGATTGTCTTTTTATCCAAATATTATTCGTCATAAATCTATAAAAAAATAAATATTACTATTATTAATTTTAATTAATTAGCCAATAACATAATAACTAAAAATTTACGATATAATTTGAAATATATTTATACATAGTAAATAAAAGTGCTCATTAAAGTCTCTCCGATATACATATATGGGCCGATCAAATGTTAATAAATTAATCCAATTATCAAATAGAATTTGTAATAAGTAAAAAAATCTTAATCACGTTTAATTCTCTCTAGCATATGAAAATTTTTTAATAGTGTAATAAATTTTTTTGCCATTGAATCAGTTTAATAGCTTTACATCTTATATAACAAAAAACATTTGGTATTTTTTTTCTCCTGTGGGGTCTCTTTTTTAATGAAATGACCATTCACCAAGTGACAAAAAAACAAAAAAGCTCAAAAAGTCTTGGTCAGCTTTTTCTCTGTACTTGATATTTTCCCTCCAAGTTAGAAATTTATTCTTTATTTAAAATGACATCACTTCATTTCTGATGTCTTCTAATTCCCGTACTATAAATTTAACTTTCCACTTTCTAGATGGAAGTATACTATAAATTTTATAATTAGATTGCAAGTTTTCAATAAAAATCCTGGCTTTGTGATGTCCAGTATCAAAAAATACTCCCAAGATCTGTCTCTATCTATGGTCGTAAATGCTCATAAAAGTTAATCTCAGAGATATCGATAAAATTTCTTCTTGACTTTCTTGCTCTATTCTGAGCGTTGTCGATTAATATGGAAAGTATCCTTGCAATATTACCTAATTTTTCCGGGTAAATTCCATACAGAGATGGTTTCCCATTACCTTTTTCTGAGTTTAGTGAGATGCCTTTCATTTTTGTCAGAAAAATGATATTTAATCCCGAGTAAACTCAATTCAAAGTCATTCACCCTAGATACTAGACTAGTGACTAAACTATTATGGTATTTTATTAATGCTAATTTGTTATTTATGTGGTGTACTCCAAACCTGTCACAAAATTGCTTATATAAGTACCTAGATTATCATTGATTCAACTTACAAGTTCGTCGTTATATTTTTGTACGAGAATTAAATTCCTTACCAAATATAATAATAAAACTTGAGTAAGATACGAGGTAGGTTTCACAAATTTTTTTTGTGAAACCTACCTCGTATCTTACTCAAGTTTTATTATTATATTAAAATGTTTCACCTAGAACCAACACCAAACTCCTTAAAAGTTATCCTTACCAAATTATATTTTGTATTTTTATGTAAAGTGAATAGTTTGGAATTATTTTTTTTTAGAATTGACTTTCAAAACTGTGATTTGAATGATCAACCGAGTTTTGTTGAAAATTTATTTTTTCACAGAAATAACTACGTAAATAATGAGGGCTAATGGTTCAAAAATTTACCTAACCTACACATGAATTGAATGACAAAAGATAAAATTATAATTACAATTTAGAGGTCTGTTTAACAGAGTGTGGAGGTAAAATGTTTGGACTTTAATTAACAAATGAACTCAATGAAGTAATTTCGAGACCACTAAACATTACTCCACCTCACTCGATCAACCGTCATTCTGTATGGATGGTTCATAAGGTTATAAAGGGAAACCCTAAAGAAAAAAATAACTTAATATATCAAGTTGATGTTTAATTCACTACATCATTAACTCTTTCCCTCGATACCATATTTCTCCAGTAAACGCAGATTTCGTAGTTTGAACTTTGGGATAGGGAGTATTGATTCTTAAAATTTAAATGGTAAATTGTCTTTCCTTTGTACTGCGGATATGTTTCCCACTGCCCACATTTTGTAATTCTATTTATTCAATTGAAGTTAACCATCAATGAGAAACTTGGAATTGTAATACTTTGGTATCATCTTTATGTAAAACTAACGAAAGGGAGAGGGAAAAAATCCGACAAGGTGCTACGTGGATGGCCTGAGCGTTAAACGTTGTTGCTCGGGCAAATTAAGACAAACCGCAAACATCAAATACGATTTATAAAGTGAAACCGGATCGGGACCAGCACAAAAACTTGCACTTCTATTCAATTAAGGACCGAGAATTATTTTCTTTCATATTTAATAATTGGCGGAATGGAGGAGGAAAAAAAACACGTTGTGTGAAAACCTCACTCGAGTGCTAACTGCACTTGAATCAGTTTTTTTTTATCCACTCACTCCATCTGGTTAGATCCTTAAGATGGATGGATATATACTAATATTATTTTTATTTAATATTTAAATCTTCTAATATTGTTCCTATTTATTTATTTTCTTATAATGAAAAATTCTGGTCCAATATATTTCCAAAAAGTTAAGTAGTTCTTGATTTCTAATAAATACACTGATTACTGTTTGCTTATTGCATCTGATCCAATATGAACCTTTCTACTTTTATCCTACTGATTGATTCGTGAATTGAAGGAAATCACTGGAATATTCTACCTTGTATTATATTCGTTAGTAACGCAAACCCTATACCCCTTTTTAACTTTTAAAGTGGTAAACTGTATTATGTATTTACTCTAATATCAAGAAAATAGTATTTTTATATATATATACTTACTTACTTACTAAGCTTTTTGATATACTTAATATCGATACTTTTTTCGGACGAATTGATGTTTTTCGAAGCTCTTAATGGGGTTTATTTTTATCTCAAGTGCGCTGTCGCTGTTTCCACAACGTTCCGACTTTTAATGGTCTTTGATGAATGAATATAAATGAATAAATAAATAATTTAGTAAATTATTGAATTTGTTCTAATTCTGACAAATAACTCTTAAAGCTGAAAGAGTACCAATTTAGTCAATTGAGTTTTGGAAGAATTGTATCATCACGATTTTGAAACAAGTTAGTTATTTGTGATAAAGTGATTGTATCCTTTACTCAAGACTCAATTGTTGAATCATTGACAAAAGATATTAGATAAATAAATTTAGAAAAAAATGCGATTAGTTGCAATTAAGTCAGTTTTAGGACTAACCTGTGTTGATGATTATCATAGAGATAAATTTGCATCGAACTGCTCTTAGCGTTGATTATCTTATGTAGACACCTTGAAGCTTAGAGAATAGGCTACTATTCTAATAGTCCTACTAACGATTTAATTCTGGCCTCAAATTAAAAAAAAAAAAAATCATACAAAAATCCGTCACAAGTTCAAAAATTTAGGCATGTATTGTATTTTTTGAATAATAATAATTAAATAATTATAATAAATTTTAATAATCTTTACTGTATTAATTCAAAACAATCATATTCACACACACACATTCAAATTTTTCTCTATACTTTTTACTTCTTTTGAAATATATTCATGTTAGAAATTAATAGAGTTGTTAATGGTTATGAATGTAAATATTAAATTAATTGAGCAAACGATAAGGCAAAAAACAGAGAGTGCGAAAGATGACTACATAAAATTAAATATGAAATGGTTGATCTTGTAATTTCCTTATTTCGCATTTCGAATATTTATGTCGCATCGTTTGGCAATTAAGTGCAAATAAGACATTTGTATCATGGTCTGCGTAATACTGAATTTTAATTGGTACAGTTGTATTGGCTATGTTAATCGTATAACTGTTAGGAGCCACATTAAGATAAGGCAATAGTCTATTTATCCGGAGCAGTTATTATAACGAGCCCAGCATCTTCAATAGCAATCGATCTGCCGTTAATAAATAACGAACCTTGCACTTTATCAACGGAGAACAATCCGTTTTAATTACCCCGACATTCCCGGGGCCCCAGGTACAAATTGATAGTATTATTCTGTCCGGGATATCGAGTCGTGAATGTGTAATTTCAAATCACTTCGTCATTAAATATTGCCAATTGC
This sequence comes from Forficula auricularia, assembly GCA_024734495.1. Lineage (NCBI taxonomy): Eukaryota > Metazoa > Arthropoda > Insecta > Dermaptera > Forficulidae > Forficula > Forficula auricularia. The sequence continues at coordinate 6,707,923 of JALMQS010000085.1, read as the reverse complement.
TGCTTGCATTTTGTTTTTCAATGAGAGAGATCTTTAAAATTCATTCAGGATGTTTTCGGTTATCTATAAAGTTGGCGTAATGCTGTAGCGTGTGAGCGGATTTCTTGTGAAATTCTTGTCTTCATATACAAAGTTGGAGGAAAAAGTTATTATGCCCCTGTAAACTTTCTGTTAATTTTAGTGATTTGGCAATTGTTTTGTAAACGAACAGTTAGAACTATAATGTTTGAAACTTGGAATAATAATACAACAGCTCTAACTACTTTTAATTAAAAAGATTTAATCGTTTCTCGAGTGACCAGCTTACTATTACAACAAAATGATTTTATCTATATCCAATCGGGTATGTGAACCCCTGAGAAATAACAGAATATTTCTAATCAAAAAGACTGAAAGTTAAAACCTAGTCTCTAGCAAATAAATTTTATATATTCATTATATATTATGTACCTATAGGTATGCAATTGCTAGGATGACATTTTATTTAAAGTGATAATTTTTTTCGACACTTGTAAATTACAATTTTAAATCCGTATATATACTAAATTTAGACTTTTTCTTTTGATTTTTCGAATTTTTTTGAATTTTTTTTTTTTTTTTTTTATTGGCCTCGGGAACATAGATGCCCATTTAGCCATTTGAATTTAATTGATTTAAAATTATTACAATAATATATAACGATCGATAAGCTTTCCCTAAATTTTAGTGATTTGGCAATTGTTTTGTAGCTAAACAGTTTGAGATACCTATTTTAAACTTGCATTTTATTAATAAAAACTTGTGCCGAATACAACTAATTAACTACGACGCGACGATTCGATAGCATATTACTAGTATATCAATTCGATATATTCTGATTTTCTTTCATTTGGAGTCTGTACCCGGAATCAAATGTTATTTGGAAATAAAATTATTCTGACTCCAAAATGTTTGTTTATTCTAAATAAGAAAAACTGATTTCGGGTTTTCTCATTTCAGAGGCTTCAAATGGGAAATAATAATAATAAAACTGTTACTATATATAGGAATATCTTAAACAGCTGTAGAAAATTAACAATTCGGTCCAAAACTATCTATTAAAAGATACATTTATTTGCTAAATTTTTGTTTTTATACCTCAAATCACGTGACGAAAATTGTCTTATGACTAGACTTAACATAATGTTTTTTTCTCAAACCGGCACAATTTCGAGAGTTTATTCGAAATAAAAAAAAAAAATGAGCAACTTTTTTATGATTTTACAAAGAGAGAATTATATTCAGCAAAGTATTTATAATTCAAAAAGTTAGTCTTTTTTGTGAAGTGGTTAACACAGAAAAACAATTAATTAAGTAGTAATGACTTTTAATTACTCTTAACTGAGCTGAACTAGTAATTAATTCTATTGAGATTTTAAGAGGATGTTATAGTATAGCCATAAATGAACAATTTATATTTAAGTTTATTAATAATTACTAGGGCAGCTCTAGTGTACCAAGTCTTGAAAACGTTTTCACTTTTTTATTATTAAATGTGCGGGTAAGCGATCTTTCATTAGAATCTGATCGATGAAAATAATTACAAAGATAGAGTCATTTATCTTTCTTTAGTGCTAAAGTGTATGAAAGGATGCCAAATACAAGTTCAGACCTGTTTAAGACTATTAGAGATTAATTTTTTAATTTCTATTATTCTAGGAATGGCCTTTTTCACTCGGACCAAAACAATATACGTTATATATAGAGAGAATATTCACTTGCCTTCAATAAAATTCAGTCAAAAATGTACAAAAGAAATTACTTGTTGCGGCTCTAACTAGCAAGCGAACTAAGTCTTGAAAAAGTTTTTACTTTTTCTTCTATTTCTTTATATTTTAAATCACATCGAGAAATCCACTAAAATTTAGTTAACAATTAAATTTGCAGTGAGAGCACTTAATCATTTTTTCGAAAAACTGCGACAAAATGACAAACTGACCGGGCCACCTGAGCCATACCTTCATACCGGGACAGTCCCGGTCAAACCGAGACGTACGGCAAGCCTACTTATGGCCAAATTTGCAAGAGTACCTACTAATTTCGCGGACCCCCGGTAATGGCTACGCAGACCCCCAGGGGTCCGCGGATCACAGTTTAAGAATCGCTGTATATATGAATGAAATATCAAATATTAGGGGAGACCGGGTAGTTTTGATACAGGGTCAAGTTGATACAGGCCAAAACACTTCCTGATGCTTAGACGCAGATAAGTGGCGACTGGCTTGGCTAGACAACCGATTGGTACTCTGCAATCACGCGTGATCACTTGGAGGAGGTTGCTTGGCTTTGTTAGTTGTGGACTAAAAACTGTTTTTCATCGTCGAAAGTAAATTTTCACTACTGTTTTTCAATTATTATTGTAAGTTAATTTGTTAGTAAATTGTGTTATCGACGACATCACGTTGTTACATGTTATAAAGGTAAGAATTTCACCTTTTTAACTTTGTTCTAACTGTTTCCGGTTTCACGTATTTTAGAGTTTCGTGTAATGGCGACGTTTGGGTCAAGTTGATACGCTTATTTTGGGTCAAATTGATACGGTGTATCAACTTAACTTACAAGCGTTTCAAGAGTTATTCTTCATCCAAACCTGGCCAAGACTGGATCCAGTGTATTTTCTGCAAGAAGTGGCCACACATCGCCTGTGCAGAGAACAACCCCTTTTACACTTGTATTAACTGTCAATCAGACCCAAATTCCTCTTCACAGTCTTAGTAATCGGTCACAATCAATGATTGTTACAGCTTTCATCTTTCCCAAAATGTTATAGATTTTAAAATATCTTTTATAGTTACAATAAAACTTGTTCATATTTCTGTTTTGTCTATTATTTTATTAATTCCTGACACCGCATTAGCTTACTCTCCAGGCCGGGTCAAGTTGATACATCTTGAAAAAAATTTTAAAACTTTTTTTTGACAAGACAAATTTAATTTTATAAAGAATTTAAATATCACAAGTTATAGCCAAATAGTTATAGTTACGAATTACTTCTTCTTTATTTCAAAATGATGGCAGGAAAAAATTACAAAAATCAGGAAGTAAAAAGTGTATCAACTAGACCCGGTCTCCCCTATACTTATCATAAAAGTTATATTTTATTGTCATTTATTTTTCAATTTATTATTTTATAAAAAAAAAAAAAGAAAAATTACAATAATTTTTCTTTATTTTTCATTTGATTTATTCCAGAATTTTTTAATGTTTTGTTGCTCTAGAAGGAGATTAATTTTTTATTATATAGGTACCTACTCTTAATTAAATCTGTTATGTAATTATTTTTCCTTTTTATTATATGCCTCTTTTATTAATACTAAAATATATATAATATATTAAAAAGCTGTAGAATAGCATCTGCATTACAACATAATATATTAAAATTACTCGTTGGAGACTTGAGTGAAATGACCTACCTCAAGGTAACTCTTCTCCTTCCGCTGCTTTTAAGTGTTACTCGAAAGAAAGATTTTTCAGTAAAAAAAACAAAACTACTCTTTTATAACAAAGGAATGTTATAATTCTTGAAGCCAAGTATTGTTCTTTTTATTAAGGCTTTTGAAAATAACCATTAGCTAAGATTTAATGAGAAAGGAGGTTTTTTGCGACTTTTTTAATTAATGAATACGAAGAGACTAAACCACGATTAAACAGACACCCACTATATGTAAAACATCTATCAAACATCTAAAAAAACGTTAAGTAATGAAATAGTAAGATCATGCAGGATTAAAACGATTGGCAATATGTTCTTTTTGTCACTGAAATACATCTGTTATAAAAAATTGCTTTTACCGCTGTATAGCACCTAAAATAGTTGACTAAGTGTTGAAAAAATTAGTCTGTGTAACCAATTTCCTTGATACAAAATAACAATAGTAATAAAAATACTGCTAAAACAACTAACTATATATTAATTTACTGTTGTACATATTATTATATGTCTATGTAGACTTTACTCAATTATGAAAAAAATGGTTATTATATTCAATTGATAATAACATACAATACTCAACTTGATAATTGATTTTTTAATATAATGGTTATCTATTGATGTTCTATAACATTTTCTGTTGAACTTTAGTTTATCCCAAGGGGTGAACCGCGACCTAATATCGTGCACACCTACATCCACTTCCACTTGCATTTCCAAGTAGAAGACAATAGATGAAGGGGCATTATCTAATGAATTCCCAAAATAATTCCACATAATTCCAAAGACGTGTACACCTAATTCTAATCGCGGTTCACCCTCGGTTTAACCTTAACGAAGGTGAGTGACGTCATCGCTCTTATAGCTGCTAAAGGTAAATTTTATTTAATTACGTTTTCAAGACAACCATTACAATGAATACAAAAAAGTGTGCACTCTATAACCCAATAGAAAATGCTATTAGAAAATTTAATATCAAACTAAATAATAATAAAATTTGGCAAAATTTGTGGAGTGAGTGATAGAATAGGGCCTTAACCTTTGTAAAGCTTTTACTACAAAATATTTCAATTAATCCTGAATTTTAGGCCCCAAGTTTCTTATACTAGAATTCATACAAGCTTAAGACTATATGTAGTTAGTTTCCTAGTCAACCGATTGATGGTTGTCCCTCCAAAGCTTGATAGCCAGGTGTGCTTGAAAACATAAACCGGACTTAGCTTATGTAGTTGGATTCAAATAGACTTAAGAGGAAACTTGTAGTGTTATTCAGGTTTTTTTACTTCTTTTAACCGAGCATTACACAATGCAAGTTCCATGCAAGTTTTCATTCAAATCAACAAAATAGATCCGGATAAATTTTTAATGCGAGTCCCACTGCAAGTTTTAAAATTCTTTATTTGCGTACAAACTACACTACTTGAGTGAAAACTACAATAAACTTGCAAGCTCTTATCGAAATGTTTTACTTGTCTTTTAAGCCAGAATTACAATATTTTAACGTAACACTCACGAACTTTTGGTGAGCCACTTTATAGTATAAATTTGTGATCAACCGTAAAAGTTATGAAGATTGTAAAATTTTGTGCAAATAACTTGCATATAATTTTTTTTTTATTATTTCTCAGATTTTATTTTTAATTTTCTACTTGATCAATCTGATGGCAGTATAAATAAATAAGCAAATTATTTTTTCTCCTGGTGACCCCTTACAGAATTTCTAAAAGTAGATAATTAAAAGATAAAACTGGCCCCACCGTTAGGGAAGAAGTATGGATAGATTGTATTTCTCTTAATATTGACACCGGCTACACTGTTCAATTACATCAAGATAAGTTCTTCTCAAAAGAGGGGGGTTTTTCTCGCAAACAGGAAGATAAAAATATTTAAATGGAGGAATTATCTATTAAATGGAATCGATATGTTTCTTAATAAACAGGGCGGGAATTTACAACGGAGAATCCGTTTGCAATCATCTGATCAGGTTATCTGATGGAGCCGCTGCCGGCCTTTTTTTGCAGCCTCCTGATTTCCCCTCGGCTCCAGATCCCTACCCAGTCGAGAACTAATTGAACTCATATTGTATGATGCCCGGTTGGCACTCCAGATAACATCGGACAAACACACCGGTGGACTTTCCTCTTCAAATGATGCACAGACAAACAACCATTCGTTTCTTTCAATCTTTTATGCAAATTCTCATGCAGATATATTTTTTGATTTTAAAAATTGGAGACTTGGTTCTATCACTCTCAATTTTCACAATATTTTGTAATTGAACAATTTGGATTAGTTAGTTTATTTCATTATTCTTATATCCCTAAATTCTGAAATGCTCAACAGC